>CAUYQV010155481.1:0-17372 GCA_963574575.1 Galagoides demidoff | reverse complement strand
CAGATAGATATTTATCCAGGCATGTTGGCATTCATCAGTAAAGGATGTGGTCCAGACCAAGCCCATTCATCATCATTATTTGTATGTTATAAATAATAATTATTATATATGTTGTATTTTCAAGCTCACAGATAATATTTGCAAATAACCTTGCATACCTTAGGCCCAAGTAAATTTTCTTTCTTCCCATCTCTCTGATAGACAGGAAAATAGGTAGGCTCAAGGTGACAGAGGAAACCATAATTTTTAGAAGCAACAACTTTCCTGAAATCATTTGCAATAGGTCATCCAATCAGAAGAATAACTTTTAAGGTAAAATCTCTTTCTTGATTAAGGATTACCTGAACAATCCTTTATGAGAGAGAAGAAGAAAGAATGAAGACATTGACTTGGTTATATTGTCAAGGTACTATTAAACAATCCAATGTAACACATTTTTTGTGTGCAGGTATGAAATACTTTGGGGTACTAGTCTGGTTTATTAGCCACAATTAGTAGCATTTCTTACAGTAGAAAACATGTTTTAAATTTTAAGTAGTTAATATACATACCAACTTTCAGAAAATAATTTTTTATTTTAAAACCATTATAATTTGGCTATTTGTGGTTTCTAAACTACTGGGAATTTTAAACTTATGAAAATATACATTGGTGCTTTTATACAAGTTAATTTTTCTAAGGTACAGTAAAATTGTTTCCTCTGTCTGCTAATTAGAATTTTGTCTGGGTACATAGACACACATGACTGACAGTTTGGGGTTTTTTTAGGTTTAGTTTATAAATATTTTTAAAATTTACCTTATGGCAAATAATCAAATCATGGCTTATGGATTTTCTTTGGTAAATGAGGAGAGGTTATTTCCATTTGAATATTACTTGTTTTAAAGTAAATGAGACAGCCGAATTTTTAAACTGTAGTTTCTGCTAATATTTGTGTGGTTAATTCTTCAAGAAACTGTCTTTTACTAAGGGATTTCCTATAGTCTCTCAAGATTATGGTCCTTAAACATCATTATATGGGCCAATTATTCTGACTTTGGGGATTTCTATAACTTACTTATTTTCAGCTTTCTCATTTTCTACAATTGACTCTGTTTTTATTTCTTAGTCATAAAACTGAAATCCACTTTAGAGAGATGTTCTGCCTGGATTGTGAAGCAACTTCTCTATAGGTCAAATTCACTAGTATGGATTTACGTATCTTATACCTCTCCTGAATTCTCTGGTCATGTACTTGAATTTCAGTTAAAATGTAATATATGATTTCAGTATATTACCCACATATATGCATACTTATCTTTACATAGCCCATGTCTCATAGTTTCTTAACTGCTATCAATAGCAGATAGACACTTAAAGAACTAAATAAAGTTGAATTTTAGAGTATTATGAGACAAGTACTTTAAATATTCCCAATCTCTGTTGACCAGAGTGTAAATTAATACAACCATTAAAGAAAATAATTGAGCAAACACATATTAATCCTTTGAAATATTGATATTTCTTATCTATGTTGCTATCCTATATATAATTCATAATACTAAGATATATTTTATCATAAAGCTATTCCTAACAGTATGATTTACAAAAGCGATCTAATGGATCCAAAGTGGGAAAATAGAAAAGCTTATCATAGAATATCATAGAATCACAGGACCCAATATGATCCAGTTAATAAAGTATTTAGAACTAATTACTATATCTTTGACAAAATATTACATTGTTCATGGTAGACTACAACATTAAATATTTATAATATATGAACTTGCAAATAAAAATAGGCTAAAATAAGGTGAAAATGTATAAGTATTAATAACTGTGTAGCTAGGCAGTGGTATTTACATTCTGCTTTCTTTTTTTGTAAATTTCTATATTTTATAAATATTCAGCAACAGTAAAGTACAATTTTATGATTATAAAAACAAGCTTTATATGAAAATAAACATTTCCAGAAGTTGTTTTAAATATAGTGCTAAAATTTTTGTTTTTGTTTGCAAACTAAACTATTTGTAAAAATCTTGTTATATTCTTATTTCAAGCATAAGGAATTAATTCTTTTCCCTCACTCTGGAAGTGGGTTGAAGCTAAAAGTGAATGTGAAAACAAATACATTCAACTTTAGTTTTTAATTTTTTTTAGTGTAAATAGGGAGTGTAAATGTTTACAAACATAAATGAACACAAACGTCTATATAATGATATATCACTAACCTTCACAGCAGTGTTAGTAATAGCCCAAATTTGGAAATGTCTCAAATCAGCACCTTGGTAATCTGTACATAAAATGTAGATTACGACCTTATATAGAAAATCTAGAAAAAGCAAATAGAGACAGAAAGTAAATTAGCAGTTTCCAGGGGTCATGATAGGGGATCATGTTTAACTGAAAATGGGAATAAGAGAACATTTTGAGGGGATAGAAGTACTTAAAAAACTGAATTGTGGTAATAGAGATAGAAATCTATAAATTTACTAAAATCATGTTACTATATACTTACAATGGCGGAATTTTTTGACATGTAAAATAAACCACAATAAAGCTGTTTTGAAAAGCATATACAGTGGAACCTTTGTAAGTTGATCAGCCAAGGAGCTATAACAAACTGGTCAACATACAGAGGTAGTCAATGTTAGGTACTAGGCCTACTGTAATGACATAACATGTGCATGTCTGGTCTATGAAAATAAGGTCAACATAGAGTCAACTTAAGCATGTGGTCAATGTACAGAAGTGGTCAACTATGGAGTTTTTACTACATATAAAAATACACAACTATAAATATGTATTTCACAAACACACACACGTACGGAAGAATATGCAACTTGCTTTCCTGTAATGAATCGCAAGAAACTTAACAGTGATTAATTACATTTATGACAAAAAATTTGATGGCATGAGAGACTTTCTCTCATCATGTTTTATTTTTAATACAGGTTGAATTTTCTAAACTTATAAGTGTATTATTTTTATCTGATACTAATATCTAAAATATTTTAAAAGAAAACATTTAAAAATTGAAAGCTCTTTTACCATTTGATTTCTAAAACTTGATCTCTTTTGTATATCTCTTTAATTTAAAATTTTCCTGACTCAAATGGTGACCATATGTACTTCCTAGACATAGAACATTAAGTATTTTTGGTTTAATTAGTTTTAATGCTTCTATTTCTATCAGTGGTAATGTTATGTTTTCTCATCCTACTCATCATACTCAATATATTTTTCAGCTGATAACTCCATATGTCTGTCTCGACCAAAGTGCAAAGTAATTTCCAAGTCATCTCATACAGTTAGTATGATTGTTAGTCTAATCATACAGTTAGTTATATCACTAGTTAGGTCACCATTACCTAAACGAATGTTTCTCAATTTTATTGTGCACTAGAACAATCTGGTGAGATTTTCAAAAAGGCATATTCCAAATCATGTAGGAAGATATATGGGGGGTTGTAGCTTTGGTGTGTATTCTGAAAAATTCATTTTTTAAAAGAAAAGAATCCAGATGATTCTAATGAAGTGGTTCTCACGTTATCTTTGACACACTGGTCCAGAGCAGATCATTCACATTGGATCTCATATCTAATTGTGAAGGAGGGAATACTAAAAATGTCCTTTAATTTGGAATTAGATAGTCTCCAAAACATTTGTGGTTCATCGGGGGAAGAGATTAGATTGCACTGTGATGTTGGAATACTCAAACATAGGTGAATATTTGGTTAAATAACAAAATCGATGCTGCCACGGCCAAGGTGATGCCTCTTATGGCAGAGTGACTTCTGCTCAGCTAAATGACCTCTCTGTGATAGATGAAAAAATTGCATTTAAAATTTACCACTTGAGCAATTCCAACTAGAAATTCACATGATTCTTGTAAGTTATATAGTACATATCAGCCTGAGAACTCAACCAGGACGAAACCCAAAAAAGAACCAGTAGAATTATACAAAAGGAGACATTTCTCTTAACTGTTTCTCCAAATGGAGCTCACAAATTCCCCTACTGCAAATGCATGGAGTTATTATGAAAATCATACAGTTAGTTATATCACTAGTTAGATCACCATAAAATTTTATTCCTCTGAATAGTTTAATTAAATCTGAACATTTTATTCTCTACCATAATTTGAGTCATTAACTAATTCTTTTATTGCCATGTTAAAATACAGATTAAAGAAATCCTTTGAGTTTGTCAATAAATGAGATAGACAACCAAACAAAACAAAATGTACTGTTTTATAAGAACAGATAGATAGTATACATTCACACTTGCATAAGAACACTTCTTTATGGGCCAAGAAGGGGAACGTGAGTGCAAGATGCCATAAAAGTAATATATGTGTGTGTATGCACATATATATGTATGTGTATAAGTATATAAATAAAGAATGACAGTGCATTTACAGACCAAGGACAGTAAAGTGCAGTGCACTAAACACTAATTTAGCCATCTGTACCTAAGAAAAGAGAGGAAATGAAGAAAGGAATGAGGAAGGGAGGAAAAAAAGAATGGATATAGTCCAACTCTCAAATACCATTATGATTCTGGGACTTAAATCAGAAGATCTATAGGAAATACCATTATTTGAAGCAGAGTATCATTTGAAAAGATCCTCCAAAGCAAATAGAGGATATACCTTTGATTCCTTGATACACAATTGCCTGACCTAATAGAGAGACTGCGAGAGGACTATTATATAATCACCAATCATTGATGAACTGCAGAACTTCCTATATGACACTGATAAAGTGATCTAATTCTTCTGGTTTGTCTCATTTTAAATCCTAAACACTTGTTATAGGAAGTTCTTTTCTATGTAGTGCAAGGCAAAGTACTTCAAGTCATTATTTCTCAGAATATGATCCTTAAGACCACTTAAGTCAAATAACTTACAAAACAAAACCAATTGAACTAGAATTTCAGTATTAATGCCTGGGGAATTGTATTATTAGCAAACACTCTAAAAATTTCCGGTAAATACTCATTTGGGAATACCCTTAGAGATGATGATGATGACAAGACAATTTTACTATGCAAGTCTAATTCAGGTTCGTGTACTGAGTTGCACTGATAATTGTAACAGGATGAATAATTGTCACACAAAGATATTCATGTCTTAATTCCTGCAACCTGTAACTGTGACCTTGTAAGGAAAAATGTTGTCACTGACGTGATTAAGGTAAACTACTCAGGATGGAGTGTTTAAGGTAGATGATGCACATGGGCCCTAAACATTCTCACAAAAGTCGCTAAAAGAGAGTGGCCGAAGGAGAAATCAAAGAGATGTACAGAAAGGAGAAGGTGCTGTGAACATTGAGCAGAGGGATTTTAAGATGATAGTCTTGAAGATGGAAGTGAAGTGGCCTCAAGCCTAGAAATGCTAGCTGCCACCAAAATCCTGGGGGGAAAGCTCAGAATTGATTCTCTCTTGGAGGAGGGACCTTAACCCTGCTGACACTTTGCTTTCAGACCAGTGTCAGACTCGTGGCCTTCAGGACAATTGAAGTACAAGTGTACTGTTTTAAGCCACCAAGTTTGTGGTAATTTGTTAGAGCAACCACCAGAAACTAATATAATTGATATGGGATAATGAACCAGTTAAGCAATAGGTAAATTGACTTAATTCTTCTTTCCTTTACTGGATGGAAGAGGAAATGCTCAATTTGGTAGATTTTCCTTGAAAGCTCCCCGCAGTGCTATGAGTGAAGGCCATCATAATAGAAGACTGATAACATTTTTTATTGCACTCTCATAAACGGCCAGTGAAATTGGCTAACATATGTGTAGAACAATCATTCTCCTATTTTACTTCTGAATTATATTTCTTGGTAGATGCAAGATGGCAAAATGGAAGGACAAGTTTTTTTAAAAATTAGAAGAAGAAGAGAGATGGATACAGCAAACACCATAATTAGCGAAGGGTCATAAAACAGAAAAGAAAGAAGGAAGCAAGTGGTATCAAAGCTCCTAATATACTGTACATGAGGTTGAATGATGCATTTATTCATTCATCCCACTATCCACTGGACAAACATGCAACAAACATACATTTAGGATACTGAGGCAGGAAACCCAAAAATGCTATAGCAAACAAGAGAGGTGTGGCCTTTGCCTAAAAACATATGTGAAATTTTAGATGACTTACATGAAGCATCCAATTATTAAATTAGTGATCTCCATTGGCAGAGACTGTGTTCTAGAACACATTCCCTGATATACTCATTGTCTCTTTTTTTCTCTTCCAGTTCTCAAAAGGCTGCCTAGGACTAATTTTTATACAAAAATTAGGGTCAGATTTATCTATTTTATGAGAATTTCTCCAACTCTTCTCTCATGTAGAATTAGTAGCTTTATCCCTTGGGATCCCATGGCGTTCTAAACTGCATTTGTTTCCTACGTCTACATCTTCATATTAAACTGTAAATTGTCAAGGCCATCTTCAAGATTTTTCTTTGGATTTCCAGCATGTAGTGCAAAGCCTTACCATAAATAAAACAATCGATAAATAAATGTTGAATTATTTCATGGGTAAAATTTTTTAAGGACCCAAGCTAAAGTCTGTATAGCCTGGTGTTAGATGGGACCCGGAAGGTAAGCAAGTAGCAATCAGAATTTAGAGACATTGACATTTTTGTAACTGAGTGACAGAGTCCAATAAACCAAAAGCACTTTTGTGGTATATGATATGATGCAAAGATTCGTGATGAACTGTATTAAACATATCATAGATATCCCCCAGAAGTGTCTGTCTTTGGTAGGAAAGCCAAAGTTTAGCCAATGGTATTGTTTGTTATGCGTCAGACACTGAAGACAGAGAAGTGAGCAAAGCATGATTCAGCTCAGTTCCTGAGGGACAACAGGAAGACAATGACATATCTTAATCCACAAAAATAGGCTAGTAGAAGTATATGGCCAGAGTAGAAGAGTAATTTTTAAAGTTCTTTAAACAATATTTTTTTGTTTTTACTATTCTCAAGGATTCTGAAAGTCTTTTTTTTTTCATTTTTGACTTTCATTTAAAAAGGTTCTATCAATGTTTGAGTTCACTGGAGATGCTAGCTTATTTTCTTATGTCCCAGAGTTCTTTATAAATAGCTTGGGGCAGAGGTGATCAAGAAAACCCTCATCAATAAGCTATTCTGAAAACCAGAATGGAATATTACTTATTAAAGATAATACCTATAAAAAGAAAATGTGTAAGTTGTAATTCCTCTTGTCTGACTATTTGGAAGTCTGCTTTCTTCCAGATGGCAGAACAAATACTCTAGTGACAAAACAAACTCAAGCCCCTTATTACATAATGCTTTTTGGCAATATATTCCTGTCAATTGAATGATTCCCTTTCTCCTCAGTTAGTCAAGGAAGAAATAAGGAGTTATCTCTATGTATTTCCTTCCCTCACTTCTCTCATTTGATCAGTCTCAATGACAAAGAATCCCTCTTCTCCCAACTTCTTGCTTCCTTAAAATGAGCTTCGTTTATTCACAGAGGGGGACAGAATTTTCATGCATGCAACCAATGTAATCTTTCAGTACCTTCATTGGCTATCACTATGGGGCAAAGAAGTGACTTACCTAACTGATGAAGTGAGCAGAAGCCTAGGTTATACTATTCTATTAGGTGTGCTAATATGGAAATAGAAATAGATATCTCAAGAGAAACTTCAAGCTCATGTATTCTTTCACAATGTTTTTTTTCTCTTTTTTTCCTATTCTTAACCTCTCAGGTATAACTGTGCCAAGTGTGACAGACAGTAAGACATTCAAAAAAAGCTTAGTTCTGGAAGGTCTGATTAAAACTTTTTCTCTCCTATTTCCAGTCCTTCTAAATCTGATTGGCTAAATAATTCATAACAGCTCTTCCCAATGTTTTGAACGCCTTTATTTTGAGGGGAAAAATCAAGAATCATCACATCGCCTTTGACTCCTGCCTCATTCTTTTATTGTGCTTTTTATGGTGTCTTATGATTTGCATAGCAAAGCAGATATTCACTTTGAGCTCAGCATTTTCTCATAATTACTCTTAGTTAAGAACCAGGAAGGAGAGATGGTGATTTATTAAACTATTCCAAACCTCCACCAATGTATTACTTCTATTGATGTTATGTTTTAAATGATTATTCATAATCATATTTTTTTCTCTTGCCTTATTTTTGGATATCAAAGTCCCTAGGTTGAATAATGAGAAAAGTCTCTCTGAGCTTGAGGATATCTCAATAGAAACTTCAAAATTCGCAAAACAGGAGAGCCACAATGGTTCACATCTATAATTCTAGCACTTTAGGAGGCTGAGGTGGGAGGATATTTTGAGGCCAAGAGGTCAAAACTGACCAGGAGCTCAAGACCAGCCTGATCAACTTAGTGAATCCCCATATTTACAAATAATTTTTTTTAAACTAGCAAAGTGTGTTTAAAAATGGTTTCAGTGTATTTCCAAAAACTGAAATGTTGTGTTAGCATTGGTGTTAGGGAAGAAAAAAGAAAAAAAATGTGAAAAAGCAAACAGAAAAAAGAATAAAAAAATGGAACAAAATATTCAGGAATATGGAACACCTATAAAGGGTGAAACATATATATATATAATGGGAAGACCAGAAAAAGAAGAAAAAAGGGAACAGAAGAAATATTGAAAACAAAATCACTAAGAATTTTCTCCAATTAATATCAGACAACAAACCTCAGATACACCCAAGCACATCATATTCAACTTTAGGAAAACAACAAACAAATAACAACAACAGAAACTAAAGGAAAAAATCCTAAAAGAAGCCAGGGTTTGAGAGTCTTGGAAGAAGACTTTAGAGTGAGGCAAGTTGTCAGGGATAAAGAGATGCATTACATAATGACAAAGGGGTAAATACACAAAGACATCACAATTGTTAACGTGTCTATGCAGTATTTTGCAACTATCTTATGAAGATTTTTGCCTGTTTTCTTCTAAGAGTTTTATATTTTCAGGTTTTATGTTTTAAATCTTTAGCTCTTTTTTAGTTTGTTTTTACTGTATGTTGTAAGATAGAGTACTTCTTTTTTTTTTTACTTTTTTATATGTGAGTATCTGCTTTCTTAGCACCATTTGTTGGAGAAACTAACTATCTTATTCTATAATTGTGGGGGCTTTGTTGAAGATCATTTGACCATATACATGTGGTTTTAATTCTGGGTTCTCTATTCTATTTTATTGGTTTCTAAGTGTGTCTTTATGCCTGTACCATACTGTTTGGAACATTGTAGCTATATAATACATTTTGAGGTTAGGAAATGTAAGGTCTCCAGCTTTGTTCTTCCCCAAAATTGGTTATTTAGGGATATTTCTGTTTACATACTAATTTTAGGACTTTTCTCTATTTCTTCATAATCCCATGGGAATTTTAATAGGATTTACATCAAATCTATAGAGTACTTTGGGTAGAATGAATATTTTTAAAATATTGAGTCTTCTTTATATCCATAAATACAAGTTGTCTTTCCATTTATTTGTGTCTTAATTTCTCTCTAGTAATACTCTGCAATATTCAACTAAAAAGTTTTAATATGCTTCATTAGTTTATTCCTGAGTACTTTATTCTTTTTAATATTATTATAAATGGGATTGTTTTGATTTTCTTTTAATATTCTTTGATATTGATGTGTAGAAGTATAACTGATTTTATATTTTGCAATCTTAATGAATTCATTTATTAGTTATAACAGGCTTTTCTTTTTGTGATCTTCAAAGTTTTACAGACCATGACATGTGCAAATAGAGATTTATTTGTCTTTTCTAATCTGGATGCCTTTTATCTTTTTCCTCAACTAACTGCTCTAGTTTGTTCTTATAGCACTATGTTGAGTAGAAGTGGTGTGAATGGGCATCCCTGCCTTGTCTCTGATTTTACAGAAAAAAACTTTCAGTTTTCTACCATTGAATATGACTTGATAATAGCTGTGGGTTTTTCATATAAGGTATAGAAGAATGGCATTTTAATGAAAACCTTACATGTTATATAGGATAATTTCTGTCACCTTCTCTGGCTTAAGGCTATCTTCTCTTTTCAAAGAGATACAGATGCAAGAGGGAGTGTGAAGGAGGAGTATCATATTGTATGAAAATTAAGTGGTTATTTTTAGAAAATACAATCCACCTTAATAAAGGATATCATTCTAAATAGCAATAAAAGTGGAGAGTTATAAGATGTTTATAAATAAGAATCTTCATCAGAAAAGGATTCATTCTCCTAATTAAAGCCTAATTTCTCCAATCAAAATCTCAAGATATTTAGGTACTTTTAAAAATAATCTTATAACTTATATGTGCATTTACAAAGCTCCAAATGGCCATGTGGAAAAACAAGATCGAGCTATTTACAAAATATAAAGATATCTGAACTCATATGGCCGATGTGACAAAAGACATAACCCAGAAAGAAATGGGCTTCTCTAGTATACATGAAAAATTTAAACATGATTAACATAGCATTGAAAATGATTGACAATATGCATAAACAAATGGTCAGAAAAAAATAGCTCTATATAGAATAAAATATTAAATACCAAATTTCAACAATCTCTATAAATATTCCACATGGATTGAATAGCTATGAGGGGAAACTTATTAAAAACACTAAAATAAAACAGGCAAATATCATAATGACTTCTGAAAGAAAGAGATTTTTAATAAGATTTTTAAAGTGCCTATTATAGAAAATCATTAAAAATTTTATGCTTTTAAAATTAAGAATTATAAAACACATTGAAATAGTTAAGGGGGTGCTAAATACTCTAAAAAGATAGAATTGATAAATTCAGAAGATATATTTTGAAAACCCTTCCAAAATCACTAAGAAAGGAAAAATTACCTAAAAGAAAAATGCAAAAGTAGATAAATATACATTACCATAGGAACAAACTGAATGATAACTAAAAACATGAAAAGATTCTCAGTCTATTTTTGTAAAAAGCAAAGTGACATACAAATTGGACTTGTATATCTGTACCAGGAATTGAGTTTGACAATGTTTATTCATATCAAAAATAATTTTTAAAAAGGAAAATAAAGAAAATAACTTTTGAGAAAAAATTATGAAACTGGCGCTTATCTTTCGTGAACCACCATGAAGAGTATATGAACCAGAGGAAGAATGGTGGGGAATTGAGAAAATAAATCACCCAAGAAACACAGATTGCATAAAAAATAAAGAGATAGAATTGGAAGGGCTGGTGCAGTTGATGACAGCAGCCAGCACTGAACTGTGTGACTAGCTTTATTTATATAGTACCTAAATAAGGTTGCTTACACTAACAATGTTGCAAATCAGCAAGGAAAGTGAATGGGAATATTTTTACTTTACAAGATTGAGGGGAAGTAATAGTACATAGGGTAAAAATTAACTGTATCTTAGATCAGTCTGTATCTAAGTCTAAAGGAAAGAAATATAGATGTTCCAGCTTGAATACAGTCAGGTAGAAAAATTGTTCTACAATTTCCAGACTAAATCATGTCTTTCCCAAAACTTGAAGTTGAATAGCTTTCATAGTAAAGTTCTTCAGAAAAACAAAATTCTATATCAGAATTCATAATCTGTAGACTTTCATAAATCAGACCAGATCAAACTAATAAAAATATTTAAAAATTATTCTGAAACAGTATAGTAACAGGAAATTAACATATAGGTGAAAAATAAAAGTAATATTTCAGTCAAAACGCAGGTAGAAACCAGGTGTGGTGGGGCATGCCTATAGTTCCAGCTACTTAGGAGGCTGAGGACAGAGGATCACATGAATCCAAGAGTTTGAGTCCAGCCTAGACAACATGACCTTTAAAAATAATGCTGCTTGGAAAAGATTGTGAACAGGGTAGAAAAAATACATTTTTGTTATGCCATGAATATTTAATGAGATTTGATTAGTTATAAGTTATTTTAAGATCAGCCAAGACAAATTGAACATAATTCTGAACTCAAGAATCTTAAAACATGGTAAATGTGATTAGAGGCCACCAAAATCAAACAAGTCTTACAAGAAGTACTATAGAGGATAAATAATACTTAACCTCTTTATCATTTCCTTGCCTAACACCTCTGCCTCACTCATGGGATTTTAACAGCTGCTAGCCATTGCGATTTTTGTTGTTGTTATTGTGGATTCATTGAGGGTATAAGAAACCATATTACACTGACTTGTTAGGTAAAGTCCTTCTTATAATTATGTTTTGCCCCCCAAAAAGTATGTCACACACCAAGACCCCTACCCCCTCCCTCCGTCCCGTTCTCTGCTCTTCCCGTCTTCCATCTCCTCGCTCTTTCCCTCTATCTACTCTGCCTCCCCTCCTGCTCTCCCCTTCCTCCACCCCCCACCATGTAGTAGGTCATTAATTGTCCTCATATCAAGATTGAGTACATAGGATTCATGCTTCTCCATTCTTGTGATGCTTTACTAAGAATAATGTGTTCTACTTCCATCCAGGTTAATACAAAAGATGTAAAGTCTCCATCTTTTTTAATGGCTGAATAGTATTCTATGGTATACGTATACCACAGTTTGTTAATCCATTCCTGGGTTGATGGGCCTTTAGTCTGTTTCCACATTTTGGTGATTGTAAATTGAACTGCGATAAACAGTCTAGTGCAAGTGTCTTTATGGTAAAAGGATTTTTTCCTTCCTGGGCAAATGCCCAGTAATGGGATTACAGGATCAAATGTCAGCTCTAGCTTGAGTTCTTTGAGGGTGCTCCATACTACCTTCCAAAAAGATTATATTAGTTTGCAGTCCTACCAGCAGTGTAAAAGTACTCCTTTCTTGCCACATCCATGCCAGCATCTGCAGTTTTGAGATTTTGTGACATTGGCCATTCTCACTGGGGTTAGATGATATGTCAGGGTGGTTTTGATTTGCATTTCTCTAATAATTTGGGATAATGAGCATGTTTTCATATGTTTGTTAGCCATTGTTCTGCCTTTTCTAGAGAAGTTTCTATTCATCTCTCTTGCCCATTGATATATGGAATTGTTGGCTTTTTTCACATTAATTTGAGTTCTCTATAGATCCTAGTTATCAAGCTTTTGTCTGATTCAAAATGTGCAAATATCCTTTCTCATTGTGTATGTTGTCTATTTGCTTTGGTTGTTATCTCCTTAGCTGTAAAGAAGCTTTTCAGTTTAATTAAGTCCCATTTGTTTATATTTGTTCTTGTTGCAATTACCATGGAAGTCTTCTTCATGATGGTACTGGATATCCACATGTGAAAGACTGAAACTGGACCTGCACCTTTCTCCACTCACAAAAATGATTCAAGATGGATAAAAAACCTAAATTTAAGGCATGAAAGGATAAAAATCCTTAAAGAAAGCCACAGTGATTTTTATTGAAGAAATGTCCTTCAACTCCTGGAGCCACTTGATCTAGACATATTAAACTGAATGCTTTCTGGGATTTCCCCATAACCTAATGTTCCCACCCATGGTTTTCCCTGGAAACATTCATTAATGAATGATTTACACGTAAGTCCTCATGTCAGGATTTTCTCTTGGGAATTCAACCTAAGTCAAGCACAGAATAAAACTGCAGCTTCTAAGAAAGAGGAGATAAAGTTTAATGGAAAAGCAACCTTGTTTCCTTACATATGTCATGTGGAGCAAAAGCATCTTGACTTTGTTGTGAGAGTTTTATTGCTCTCACTTCTGGAGATAAGTATATGTATTAGTTATTGGCTTATGTTAAAGAGAGTATCTGATCAATGTGTTTAAAATTAAGTGCTTATGTATTTAAAATTAAGTGCTTGATTTTAAACACCTTTCTTCGTTGCCTTAAATTTATTAAAAAATATAAAATCTATTGAGATCATTATATTAAATCTCCTACCTTGTTGGTGGGATTGCAAACTAATATGTTCCTTTTGGAAAGACATCTGGAGAACACTTAGAGAACTAAAAGTAGACCTGCCATTTGATCCTATAATTCCTTTACTAGGTATATATCCAGAAGACCAAAAAGCACACTACAACAAGGATATTTGTACCAGAATTTTTATTGCAGCCCAATTCATAATTGCTAGGTCATGGAAGAAGCCCAAGTGCCCATTGACCCACAAATGGATCAATAAATTGTGGTATATGTACACCATGGAATATTATGCAGCTATAAAGAAAGATGGAGACTTTACCTCCTTCATGTTTACATGGCTGGAGCTGGAGAATGTTCTTCTTAGCAAAGTATCTCAAGAATGGAAGAAAAAGTATCCAATGTACACAGCCCTACTATGTAGTGATTATCTGTGAAACAAAGGAGAACAGGGAGAGGAAAAAGAAGGAAGGGACAAAAAGGACAGGAAGAGGAAAGAAAAGGGATAGGGCTTCCACTTTCTTTCCTAATTAGAGTATCATTGTATAATATGTTCTGTGTTCAGCTCGGTGCCTGTGGCTCAAGCGGCTAAGGCGCCAGACACATACACCTAAGGTGGCAGTTCGAATCCAGCCCCAGCCCACCAAACAACAATAATGGCTGCGACCAAAAAATAGCCGGGCGTTGTGGCGGGCGCCTGTGGTCCCAGCTACTTGGGAGGCTGAGGCAGGAGACTCCCTTGAGCCCAGGAGTTGGAGGTTGCTGTGAGCAGTGAAGCCATGGTACTCTACCCAGGAGATCAGCTTGAGGCTCCATCTCAAAAAAAAAAAAAAAAATGTTCTGTGTTCAAAATTCAGACATCTGTAACACATGATTCCAGATATATTTATTTATGCTGCTTTTGTTTATATTCCCAATGATGTGAAACTAAACTATAAGAAAATGCACTGCCTGTGATAAGAAAAATTGGCATATATTTTATCTTTTTAAAATAATTTTACACATTATTAGACCCTTGGAAATTGATATGTCCCATTGGGAGAGAGTAGGAAATTTCTCTATTCTGAGTTTCTCCTACATGATCACGTCCTCCCAAAATAAAAATCAAATTATCAAATATGCTAAAAACTTTTGTTTTAGGCTCAAGTGTAATTTTTCTAAGAAAAAGCGTTTCATACCCCATGTTGAAATTTGATGAGACTTTGTATTAACATGCTCTGCCTGCCATAGCAAATCATATTAGTTCCACCCTACACCATCCCCCAGTCCACAGTTTTGCTTTCCACAGATTCAGCTACCCATGACCACTGCAGTCTGAAAATGGATGAGCATAGCACCAAAGGTATTTTTAGGGTGAGGGGGAGAGAGATCAAATTCTCTTAACTTTTATTATACTATACTAAAATAGTTGTTCTATTTTATCATTACTTACTGTGCCTAATATGTAAATTAAACTTTATTATATTTATATTTATGTGTGTATAGGAAAAAACAGTATATATAGGGTTTGGTACCGCCCACAGTCTCAGGAGGTCTTGGAATGCATGCCCACAGTTAATGGGGGATTACTGCGTCATAGACTTCATGGCTTAATGACAGAAGTTCACTTTCTTACAGTTATGGAGAACGAAAGTTTGAGATAACGAAAGTTTGAGAACCTACCCCCGGCACAGATGGGTTCTAGTGAGGGCTCTCTTTTTGACTTGCAGATGGCCACCTACCCAGTGTCCCAAAATGGCCTTTCCTTGATACCTGCCATGGAGAGAAACAGAGACCTCTCGCTTCCATATCTTACAAAGTCACTAATCCCATCAGGAGGACCTCGGCCTCTGGACCTCATCCACACCTAATTACCCTCCCAGCACCACCCTCACCAAAAGCCTCATCTCTGGATACCACCACACTGGGGCTTAGAGCTTCAACAGGAATTTTGAGAAAGGGAAATTCAGTCCATAGCAAACCAACTCATTATTCTTCCAAACAGGACAATCTACATTTGTTCTGTTCAGTACAGTAGATACTAACTACATGCAGCTATGTAACTTTAAATTTAAATTAATTGAAATTAAAGGAAATTTAAGATTCACCATCTCAGCCTCAGTAGCAATACTTCAAGTACCCAATAGCCACATGTAAGTCATAGCTACCATACTGGACAGTGCAGGTATAGAATACTTCCATCATGACACTCGTCTAGATAAATAATTTAACACAAAGGAATATCTCTGATGGTAGGAATTTCAGACAGGTAGATTACTAGAGGATCTATTGAGAGATAGCATGAGTATGGGCCTCCCTGTTCCATTTCTTATAACCCCCTTTAACTATAAGGTAGATTTTTACTACCTATACCAAAACGTCAACTCAAACTGGTATAAATAATAAAGGATTTCATTTACTCACATAACTTGAAAATACTAAAGAGACACAGATATGATTGATCGGAGTGCTTGGTCTTTTTCTCTAATTCTTTCAAAGTCTTCTATTAACAATTCATCCTTAGCTTAATTCACCTCCATGTTTACAAGTGGCTGCAGCAGTCCCAGTCTTCACATCTCGACCCCACATCATTCTAAGACAGAGGATTTCTCTTCATCATACCTTAGAATGGATATCTTTTATTTTATACTTTTGTCACAGTCTTTAAAAATACCAATTTCCAGATAAATAACATATCTGGTCCCTGATTCAATCATCATGGCAACTGTGCCAAATTAGGCTGATTTGCTTAGGCCTGTGAGAACTCAGTCTGGTGTTGCTGTAAGGGTGCTGAGGGTCTCACAGAAAAGCTATGTCATGAAGAATAAACACGCTTATTGAAATTGTGTTTTAAATAAAGGTGACTATCTACTCGCTCAGGCAAAATGGAGAGCTTTCTTTATTTGCTATTGGTTTATGTAGGCAATCTTGTACATGTGTACTATACAGCATTGACCTCATTAACATTCATTATAATCCCTCTGCACATGCGCAATGGACATCAGTGACTTCATTAATCCATTTAAACATCTTATGACCACCTGCCCTGTAAATAGCTCCTCCCTGGTAATCTGATAATCCACCCAACAAACACCTGTAAGCATAACCCTTTCAACATAACTCAGTTTAATATAACTTAATGAAGAACATGTTGTCAGTCATTACTTTTTTTGTTCTTATCTGATGAAGCCTGAGGCTATGGGGGAAAGAGATGATTTGAATGTCTGTTCTACTGACCATGCCATTTGGAGGCAGTTACTTCAAATCTTTAAGCAAAGCATAGAGAAACTTCTAGGGCATACAGGAATGTGTGTGCAAACCTCTGCTCCCATGTAGGCCTTAAGTCAGTGGGTGGGGGGTGGGGTTTGCTGGAGCCTTTTATAAGGAATTCTCAGGCTGGACTTCTCAAAAGCCTTTCATGAGCCCAGGTTTCATCTATGCCATTAGATACCTGTATGCATTGGGTAAATTTCTCTTCTCTTGAGGTCCCCTAGCACATTACCAGGCACAGGTGGGTTCTAGTGAGGGCCCATCAGCAAGTGACCTTCATCACTTACCACAGATCAAGAAAGATTACTC
>CAUYQV010155478.1:0-17096 GCA_963574575.1 Galagoides demidoff | reverse complement strand
TAGGTGCCCGCCACAATGCCCAGCCATTTTTTGGTTGCAGCCATCATTGTTGTTTGGCGGGCCCAGGCTGGGGATTCGAACCCGCCACCTTAGGTGTATGTGGCTGGTGCCTTAGCTGATTGAGCCACAGGCGCCGAGCCAGTTATAATGATTCTTGATGATGATGCTAATGACAGCCATCCCAGCTATGGCACAGGCAGTATGGTTTAGTGGGTATGTTAACTACATTTCTCATTTTCTATATTCTTCATGCTTTGGCATGTGAGCCCTTGCTGATCCTGGAGCAACTGTTTCCCAAGGATAGCTAATTCCTAGAGGCAGTAAAGGATGCTTCTGTGAGCACATCTTTTATATGCAAACCAACCAGTCTAGAGCCCATGGCTGCCAACTCTCTCCTATATGGAACTCTCAGGCTGAGCTCTCATAATCTCCCTAGCTCTAGAGACCAAGCAAGTAGGGGCAGTTCCTGCACCCTGTGTCCCCACTGAACTTATTTAAACTCTCTAGTCCTAAACCTGCCTATTCCTATTCGTGCCTATTCCTACTATAGACTATATTCCTATGTCTATTCCTTCATGCAAAAACTGCAACATGTTCTTTCCTCATTCTTTCTGACTCCTGACCAACCAGCTGCCTCCTCCTCTGGCTCTGTGTGACATCAGTGCCCCTTCCTTTTGAGAACTGTTATAAAGTAGTTTTTCAGGGACAGTCATCTCCTGTCCTGATCTGTTAGCCTAGTGGTGATAACAATAATACAGATGCTCCTCAACTTACAATACAGGCATGTTCTGATAAACCCATTGTTAAGTTGAAAATATCTTATCTCAAAATTGTGTTTGATACACCTAACCAACCAAACCTCATAGCTGAGGCTAGCCTCCCTTTGAAACATGCTCAGAACACTTTCACTAGCCTATGGTCGGACAAATCATCTAACATGAACTTTACAATAAAGTGTTGAATATCTCATGTAATTTCATAAAAAATCATGTAATTTCAATTTTCCTATAAAAAGGAAAATCAAAATCTCAGGGCCAGACCCCCCAACTCTTTTGCAAAAGGAGAAGGAAGGTGAAGGCCTATGGCTCCTGTGGAGAACCCGCCCACACATCATTCTTTAAGGAATTCCTTGTTGAACTCCCAAAAGGAAGGACACACAAATGGCACCTATGTCTAGCATCTAAAACTAACACCTGTTCAATTCCACACTAATAATGAATTATGCATTTATCTTTACAGGTAACAGAATTGGAGGCGCAGAATCAGACATTCTTCCACCTACCCAGGGACATTGACGTATTTGATGCTTCCTTCACACCCTTTTTCTCTTCTAAGGGGCCCCTTATTTTATGTAAAATGTAGATTTCCTGGGCCTCACAAGTATGTCACCATTTTGCCTCATCACCCTCCCCCTCCCATTTCCTCTCTCTCTATCTGCCTTTAAATGCTGAAAGTTCCAACTTCCCCTTCAGAAAAACAGCCACAGATCTGCTCGTGGTTCATGTTTTTTCCTGGGCACTTCCTCAATTTAGCTCAGTAAACTTCCAGTGCTTGAGACTTTTCTCTCAGTCACTTATGTGGGTCAACAAATACTGTACTAAAAGTGAAAAACAGGATGGTCGCATGGAGGTAATTTAAGTACAGTATCTACTGAATGGATATGTTTTGCACCATCATAGAGTTGAAAAACCTTTAAGTAAAATCATTATAAGTTATGGACCACCTATAATAATAATAACTACATGTTAAAACAAGAGGAGCTCAAGCTCTGGAGTCAAATCTTCTTGATTCAAATTCATTTTTGCCATTTACTGATTATAGGACATAGCATTAGTTTCTTCTTTCTAAAATAGAATACATAATTTTAACCCATTGGGCTGGTAGGAGGATTAAATGATCTAATCCATAGAAATCACTATAATATGTGAGTGCTACATATTGCAAGAAAATAGAATGTGGAGCCCATGCTTTTTCAAAGTCTATGATTAATTAAATAGAACTTTCTAGAATTTCCAGAGTTTTGTATTCATTATCTCCTTTGGTCATTGGTCCTTATAGTTCTGTGTAGGTAGGTGAAAGGAAGTAAGTAGGCAAATAAATTGAGACTAAAAGAATATTAGTTAGTCAATGGAAAACGTTGAATTTGGACCCAGTTCTCTGACAACTAGTTCTTTCCACCAGGCTTTTCTTTCTTTTTTTTTTTTTTTTGGACTTGAACATTTATTGCAGCAAAATTCGTCATCCCAAAGATATGTATTTAACCCACATGTCTATCCATTCATAAATGGATGAACATAATGTGGTATACGCATACCATGGAGTACTACTTAGTCATAAAAAATGAATTAATACCTTTTGTAACATTCTGTTTATTTATTTTTAAAGGTCTTCCAGACTTTTATTATTTTAAACAATGAATATCTTTGAACATACAGGGGTTTTGTTAGTTTTTTTTCCATTCATATTATTTTCCTTTTTTTTTTATTAAGTCATATATACATAGATCATGAATACACTTATGGCTTTATGGGATTCAATATGTTGATTATTTGTAGAAATTGGAGTGCTTACATCCTACTAATTAACATAGCTTTCACCTCATTTACTTAATCACAGTGTTAAGACATTTGTTCTATACTTGATAGATTTGACTTGTATCCTTGCAATATGTTCCATAGGTGTGGTCCTACCATTAACCCTCCTTCTATCAAACCACCCCCTCCCTTTCCATCCTGCTCCCCTCCCTCCTTCATTCTGGGCTATATCTATCTATCATATGTAAGTGTAAGTGATAATAAATTGGTTTCATAGTAGTATGAGTATCTTGGGTATTTTTTTCCATTCCTGAGATACTTTACTAAGAAGAATATTTTCCAGCTCCATCCATGCAAACATAAAAGAGGTAAGCTCTCCATCTTTGTTTAATGCTTCATAGTATTCCATAGTATATATATACCATAATTTATTAATCCATTCATAGGTTGATGGGCACCTGGGCTTCTTCCATCACTTTGAAATTATGAATTGAGCTGCAATGAACAATTTGGTGCAAATATCTTTGTTGCCAATGGATTTTCGGTCTTTTGGATATACACCTGGTAGAGGAATTGCAGGATCAAATGGCAGGTCTACATTTAGATCCAGAGACAAACTCAGGCCATCCTACAGTGAAGCCTCTCATCCTTGACTTTCAACAGGGAAGGGAACTGGTCGTTTGCATGAGTATATCTGGGGAATTATCTTTAGACACCTGGCTTATTTAATAAAAAAATGCACAATTTCCCTCAATTCTTGAATTTCCAGGATTAGAATGCTATTGAATGTGCGAATGATCTCCAAACTTCTTTCCAAATGGAACGTACTAGCTTGCATTCCCACCAGCAGTGCAGAAGTGTTCCCTTTTCTCCACATCCACGCCAACATCTGTAGTTTTGGGATTTTTTGATGTGGGCTACTCTTACTGGAGTTAGATAATATCTCAAAGTAGTTTTGATTTGCTTTTTTCTGATGATTTAAGATGATGAACATTTTTTCATGTGTCTGTAGACCACATGCCTGTCTTCTTCAGAGAAGCTTCTGTTCATGTCTCTTGCCCACAATGAAATGGGATCACTTGTTCTTTTCTTATTAATAAGTTTGAGTTCTCTGTGGATTCTGGTTATTAGACCTTTTTTGGAAACATAACCTGCAAAAATCCTCTCCCATTCTGAGGGGTGTCTACTTGCTTTACTTACTGTGTCCTTGGCAGTCAGAAGCTTTTTAGTTTGATCAGATCCCAGTAATGTATTTTTGGTGTTGCTTCAATTGCCTGGGGGGTCCTCCTAATAAAGTATTCTCCTAGGCCGATTTCTTCAAGTGTTTCCCTTGCACTCTCTCCAAGAATTTTTATAGTTTCATGTCTTAAGTTTAAGTCCTTTAACCAGTAAGAGTTAATTTTTGTTAGAGGAGAAAGGTGTGGGTCCAGTTTCAGTCTTCTACAAGTCACCAGTTAATTCACCCAGCACCATTTGTTAACTACAGAGTCTTTCCCCAAAGTTATACTTTTAATAGGTTTATCAAAGCTCAGCTCAAATGATAAGTGTCTGGGTTCATCTCCTGGTTTTCAATTCTATTCCATACATCTACATCTTCATTTTTGTGCCAGTACCATGCTGTTTTGATCACTATAGATTTATAGTATAGTCTGAAGTCTGGTAGCATGATTCCTCCTGATTTGATTTTATTTCTGAGTAATGTCTTGGCTATTCAAGGTTTTTTTCTGTTTCCATATAAAATGAAGCACTAAGTTTTAAAGTATGACAGAGGTGCTTTAATAGGGATTGCATTAGCTTTGTAGATTGCTTTGGGTAGTATGGACATTTTAACGATGTTGATTCTTCCCAGCCATGAGCATGGTATATTTTTCCATTTGTTAACATCTTCAGCTATTTCTTTTCTCAGAGTTTCATAGTTCTCTTTATAGAGATCATTCATGTCCTTTGTTAGATACATTCCCAGATATTTCATCTTCTTTGGCACTATTGTAAAGGGAATAGAATCCTTGATTGTTTTTTCACCTTGACTATTGTCGGTATATATAAAGGCTACAGATTTGTGAGTATTGATTTTGTATCCTGAGACACCGCCATATTCCTTGATCACTTCTAGGAGTTTTGTAGTTGAGTCCCTGAGGTTTTCCAGATATACAATCATATCATCTGCAAAGGGTGACAGTTTGATCTCCTCTGATACTATCCAGATACCCTTGATTGCCTTCTCTTGCCTGATTGCAATGGCTAAGACTCTCATTACAATGTTAAAAATCAGTGGAGACAATAGAAAACCTTGCCTGGTTCCTGATCTGAGTGGAAATGATTTCAAATTAACTCCATTCAATACGATATTGGCTGTGGGTTTGCTGTAGATGGCCTCTATCAGTTTAATAATGTTCCTTCTATACCAATTTTCTTAAGTGTTCTGATCAAGAAAAGATGCTGGATATTATCAAAAGCTTTTTATGAATCAATGTAGAGAATCATATGGTCTTTGCTTTTTATTTTGTTTATGTGATGTATTATATTTATATATTTATGAATATTGAGCCATCCTTGGGACTCTGGGATGAAACCCACCTGGTCATGATGTATAATTTGTTTGATGTGTTGCTGGATTCTGTTTGCTAGGATCTTACTGAATATTTTTGCATCAATATTCATTAGAGATATTGGTCTATAATTTTCTTTTCTTGTTGGGTCTTTTCCTGGTTTGGGGATCAGGGTGATATTTGCTTCATAGAATGTGTTGGGAAGTATTCCTTGTTCTTCTATGCTTTGGAAAACGTTAAGTAATACAGGTACTACTTCCTCTTTAAAGGTTTAGCAGAATTCTGATGTGAAGCCATCTGGTTCTGGACATTTGTTTTTGGGGAGATTTCTTGTAATTGATGCTACTTCAGAACTTGATATAGGCTTGTTCAGCATTTCCACTTCTTTCTGGTTAAGTCTAGGAAGGTGGCCTGTTTCCAAGTATTGGTCTATTTCCTTAATATTTTCATACTTCTGAGAATAGAGGTTTTGTAATATTCATTAAGGATTTTTTGAATTTCTGAAGAGTCATTTGTTATTTAGCCTTCATCATTTCTGATTGATGAAATTAGGGATTTTACATTTTTATTCCTGGCTAGGTTAGCCAGAGGTTTTATTGACCTTTTCAAAAACCCAACTTTTTGATTGATTGATCTGTTGTATAATCCTTTTGCTTTCAATTTCATTTAATTCTGCTCTAATTTTGTTTATTTATTTTCTTCTACTGGGTTTGGGATTGGGATGTTCTTCCTTTTCCAGTTGCTTGAGATGTCCCATTAAGTTGTTGACTTCTTCTCTTTCCATTCTCTTGAGGAAGACTTTCAGTGCTATAAATTTCCCTCTTAGGACTATCTTTGTGGCATCCCAGAGGTTCTGGTAATTTGTGTCTTCATAATTTTTTTGTTCCAAAAATTTGATAATTTCCTTCTTAATCTCATCTATGACCCAGCTATCTTTCACCATGAAGTTACTTAGTTTCCATGTTTTTGTATGAATATGAAGATTCCTCTTGTTCCTGAGTTCAACTTTTATTCCGTGATGGTCAAAGAAAATACAAGGAATAATTTCTATTCTTTTAAATGTGCTGAGGTTAGACTTGTGACCTAAGATGTGATCAATTTTGGAGTATGTTACATGGGCTGTTGAGAAGAATGTGTATTCAGTTTTGTTAGGATGAAATGTTCTGTAGATGTCTGTTAAATCCAATTGTTCAATGGTTAAGTTTAAGTCTAAAATTTCTTTGCTGAGTTTCTTATTGGAGGATCTATCCAACACTGCCAAAGGGGTGTTAAAATATTCAACTATTATGGTACTGGAGGAAATAAAGTTGCTCATGTCTGTTAGAGTCTGTCTTATAAATTGAGGTGTATTCTAGTTGAGTGCGTAAATGTTAATAAATGAAATCTTATCATGTTGAGTGTTGCCCTTAACAATTATGAAGTGACCATCCTTATCTTTCCTTACTTTAAGGTTTAAAACCTATTGTATCTGTGAATAAAATTGCTACACCGGCTTTTTCTGATTTCCATTTGCCTGAATTATAGATGACTATCCCTTCACCCCGAGTCTATATTTATCTTTTAAGGTAAGTTGAGATTCTTGTATGAAACAGATATCTGGTCTGAGTTTTTGTATCCAGTCAGCCAACCTGTGCCTCTTTAGAGGACAATTTAAGCCATTCACATTAATTGAGAGTATTGATAAGCCTGGTAGTATTTTGGTATCAAGTTTTTCAGAAGTCCAGTGGACATTTTTAATCCTTTTGCCAGTGTAGAAGTTCAAGCTTGATCAAAAGTTTCTGAGTGAGTTTACTTTGGTGTTAGGGTACTGTGCTTGTCATTTTGGAGGATGTGGCTGAGGATATCCTGGAGAGCTGGTTTAGTTATGGCAAATTTCTTCAACATGTGAATGTCATTAAAGTATTTAATTTCTCTGTCATAAATGAAATTCAGTTTAGTTGGATACAGGATCCTGGGTTGAAAATTATTTGTTTTAGAAGGTTAAAGGTCAATGACCATCCTCTTCTAGCTTGAAAAGTTTCAGGAGAGAGATCTGCAGTCATTCTAATATTCTTCCCCTTGTAGATTATGGTTTTCTTACATCTGGCTGCTTGCAGAGTTTTCTCCTTCATATTAACTTTGGCAAAGTTAACTATAATGTGTCTAGGAGATATTTTATTTGGATTGAGTCATGCTAGGGTTCTAAAACTGTCTGCTATCTGGATTTCAGAATCTCTTGCCATGTTTGGGAAGTTCTCCACAATTATCTCTTGGAGTATAGCATCTAGGCCTTTTGAAGCAACCTCTTCTCCTTCACTTGCCTATAAGGCAAATGTTTGCTCTTTCGGAATGGTCACACAGTTCTCTCAGGGAATGGTCCATTTTTGCTCTCCACTTCTCTTCCTCTTTGAACATTTGGGAGCATTCAAAAGCTTTGTCTTCAATGGCAGAGATCCTTTTTCTGCCTGCTCCATTCCGTTACTGAGGGATTGTACTGTATTTCTCAGATCATTGAGGGTTGCAAGTTCTTGCCTCAATGTGTCAAAATCTTTGGTGATTTTGTCTTTGAATTCATTGAATTCTTGAGACAACTTTTGAATTACTCCTTGAAATTCTAATTCCATCTTTACCTCCATTCTGTTGATCTTATATGCCATCCAAATTCTGAATTTGATTTCTGACATCTCAGCCATTTATTTATGAATGGGATCATCTGATGTATCTGTTTTGTCATTCCTTGGTGGAGTTGATCTACTCTGACTATTCATGTTGCCAGAGTTTTTCTGCTGATTCTGTCCCAAACAGTTATTTTTCACTGTTTGGCTAGATGGGCAGGTAAGGTGAAATTGGATTGGGGGCTCCTGGAGTTGTGGTTAACCATCCCTTTGCCAAGGATCTGGGACTGGTGACTGTAGTTTTTTCCCTTATAGCTTTGCAAAGGACCCATACAGTATTACAGTCTGAGGCTCTGGGGACCTGCTTGGTGTGAGTGGGATTAGGTAGTTCTGTCTTGTATTTAGATGGTTTTTGTCGGATCCTAGTGGATCAGTGACTCGGGGTTAGAGTCTCAGCTATGGAGAAATACAAGTGACTAAGGTACCCCACCCCCCACAGGCAACAACTGGAACAGAAAACTCAACCATTGCCATTACCACACAACCAGGGTACCACCCAAGAGGGTCCTTGGTTAGGAGTTTCAAACCAATTGACCCAGTCAGTACCAACTCTCAAGTGGGAGAGTTTGGAAAGTTCTCCAGCAACTAGATAGCAGAAGTCTACTGACTGCTCAAATGTGGCTCACTCCAGTGCTCTGTAGAGTCAGAAAGGCCTGCCCAGTAGCAGGGTTGGACCAGGAAGCTGGTGTCTCTTTCCCCACTTTGCACCTCTTTCATGCCCAGTCACTGGTAACCCCACGGGGCTGTGGTCCTGCTCCCTCCAATAAGCAGATATGCCAGGGCTCTGTTTTCAGTCAAAGGAAAGTCAATGCCCCCTTAGCCTGGCCACCACCCTCTGCCACCAGCCAGCTGGGGGAGCTGAGGCCTACCTGCCTTGGGCTTAATGGCAACTGGGGAGTATTCTACCTGAGCTCAGTCCGAACCTGAGGATAACAAGTCAACAAATGATTTTCTCCCTCAGCCACCACGCCTTTGCCCCAGCCACTCTGCCACACTGGTATCCCTATAGGGTGAGGTCTAGCTTCCTCTGGCAGTCCTCAGAGTTGGGAAGGTGACTCTCCAAGATTAGACCCTGGCCAGATCACTCTACTATTGCTGAATCTTCATGGGATGTGTTCCCGTGCAGCTCCCAGGCAGCTCCCATGGCCAGGGAGGCAGCTGTAGTGGTGGCTCTGGGAGTGCCAGGTACATGGCTTTAGCAGCAGGGCAGGGTGCACAGCATGTGGTTGAGCATGAGGCTGAGCATGAGGCACAAGGCTCTGGCAGTGCAAGGCACCTGGCTCACAAGCTCCTTCATGTAGATGGTTTGCACTTTCACAGAGCCAAGCCCAACAGCTTCCCCTCCTTTGTCTGCACTACTGCTGGGGTCACTATTATAGTACAGCTTTTCTACCACAGGCCTTGCAGTGCCCAGACCTGTCAATGTACTGCAGACATTCTGTTCTCTGCAGGGGTTAGGCTTCTGGGCCATCAGGCGAGGGGGGAAGGTGGACTGGAAGTTCAAAATGGCAAGAAAACTGTTAGTTCAACTTTCATGCCTGGCAAGAGAGTGCTCAGGGTTATGACAGGGTCCCTGTGGAGAATCAGTCCCCACTTCCTTCAACTCTCTCTCATGGGGTGAGACAAGAGGTTCTCAGTTCATGGCTCACCTGTAGAAAACCTACAGCAAGCAAAAAAGGAAAAAAAAAACTATCTTGGGGGAGGGAGGACAGACACTTTTCTTTTGAGGTGAATTTTGTACCTGAAATTTGCTTTGTTGGAGTCACAGCTTGCCTCAGCAGAGGTGATGTGCAGTTATCACTCTTCTCTCCCAGCTCGGCTCCCTGTCTTCAGCTTTATTGGGTATTTTCTGGTCATTATCCTCCCCTCTGGATGGAAGCTGCTGTCGAAAGCTGGCTCCAGTTAGCCATCTTGCCTATTTTCCTCTACCAGGCTTTTCAACAGAGAGGTCAGATGTGACTTGCCAATCAGGTAGATGAGGCTCAAATATCAGCTGTACCACTTACTAACTTTGCATAAACTGAGGAAGACTGGAGGTTTCTGAACTTTTATTTTCTCAACTGCTGAAAAGGAAAATAATTTTTCACACCTTCCTTGATCAAGACTGTTTAAAAAGAATTTAATTAAAGCCAGTTAGAGGAAAAGAAAATAGATAGAAATTTATTAGAAAACACTCTAATAGATTAAGAGCCCTTCCATTTCTTTGTGGGGAAAATTGCAGATAAAGGAGGGAAGGATAAAGGTATAAAACAATTGCTACACTGAAAATGATTTCTAGAGGGTTAAAAAAAGCTTTTTCACAGTGCTGGTCCTCATAATACTATGTAAAAAATACAACTTGGAAGTGAATGACATGTCAAATAACAGGAAAATGAAAAATAAATGGTGGTATAGCCACAAGAGGAGATGATAGACAGCCATTAAAATGACATTTATAAAGTTTATAACCCAAACTGTGTTTACTGTTAGGTCAAAACACCATGACTCTTTGAAGGTGTTTCATTTCAATCAAAGTTACACATGAATTATAGCAGCAAAAAGTTCAATAAGAACTATTAGGAAAAACAACGATTCCTCCATTCACCCTTCTCTAGAAGCAATGGTTTTCTGGAAGCTAATTCCTTTAGCTGAATAATTTATATTTTCTTTAACTGTTGAAAATAATAATATTTTGTTGTTATTCCCCTCTCCCCTACTCAGAAAAGGGAACCAGAAAGAGATTAGGTCCCACTCCACCTTGGTCTTTTTCTCAGTTTCACTGAAGAAGTAAATCTCCAGCAATGTTGGAAGACACCCTCCCCAAATTGCCTGTCCCTGAGGGGTAGAGCAGGTGCTCTCTCTCCACCATACACAAGGTCCAAGGAAGACACAAGCTTTTCTCTCCTAATGTTTGCATAGTATGAAGAAGAATGGAAGAACTGTCTCTAATTTAATACTGCGTGAAAAAAGAAGCCAGTGTGATTAGGAAGAAAACAACAAAGCTAGACTGAATATGATTTCTAGAGGGTAAAATTATGGGTCGTCTTTTACTTTTTGTTCATATTTCTATAATGATCATTCTTTTCTTTCATTGTAGATTAAATCTTTAGTTTTAAAAGCTGATGAAAATCCTGTTTACTTGCGATGACTGTTGTAAGGCCACACACACAGGGCCTGCTACATTTTAATTAGGTGCCCAGAGATGGAGGTTTCCTTTCCTGTGTTGACCGGGCCATCCCTGTAACCTCTGCCCCTTGATGACTGGAGGTAAGCAATTGCAGCTGGATACAGAGTGAGTCAGCAGGGCAATGTAGAACTGCTAAGGGCATTTGATTCTTCAGCAATCTGATCAAAGAACCTGCAAAACATTAGGATCTAGGATGACAGTGGCCAGACCAGAGCTAGGCCCGGCCAACAGGAAATCCCAGCCACTCAGACCCCCAGTCACACCACACTGCTGCCAAGTCAGTCCTATGCTGGAAGACTCCCTCCCTTCTGACCCAACTGGGAAGAAGAAATTGGTCCTGGCTAGAAAACCACAGGGCAGATGAGGGGTTGTGGCTTATGGGGACAGGGTTGGCAGAGAAAGGGGTATATAGAAAGGGGTTGAAGGAAGGCAGTCATAGGAAGTCTCCTTTTAGGCCTTCCCAGGACAAAAGGAGCTTAGTATCCCCTTTAAAGTTCCCTTAGAAGCAAATCCTGAGGTGAGGATTCAAG
The DNA here is from genome assembly GCA_963574575.1 of Galagoides demidoff. NCBI lineage: Eukaryota > Metazoa > Chordata > Mammalia > Primates > Galagidae > Galagoides > Galagoides demidoff. The sequence goes on along the minus strand of CAUYQV010155478.1, from coordinate 5,663 downwards.
GGCAAGTATCTTATGTGGCAAGAGAGAGTGGGACAGGAGCAGGGGCAGCCAATAAAGGATTTAGATCTGTCATTGCAGGTTGTCAAACACCTACCGTGTTTCCTCGAAAATAAGACACTGTCTTATATTTATTTTTTCTCAAGAAGACACACTAGGACTTATTTTCAGGGGATGTCTTATTTTTACTAAGTATAATACAACAATATATATTTATTCAAATACAGTTAAGTCATCTTCTTCTGGAACCTGACGGGGAGCTGACCTTGTTGGTGGGGCTGGTGCTAGTGATATATGAACTCCTTTCCCCTAGTTGTTTGCACATGCTCAATAGGATGCCTGCAACTGCAGTTACCACACGCACACCCACGCAAGTGCGAATGGCTCAGAGAAAGGACCTATGGCAGATAAAAGGTACTCTGGTCTTCCTTACCACTCTGCACCGAAATGCATGGCATGGCTGAAATGCATGCAGATACGCTGCATAGCCACGCCCATCACTAGGTCTTATTATGGGGTAGGGCTTATATTTAGCAAATGCATAGAAATCCTGCTAGGGCTTATTTTGGGGGTAGGTCTTATTTTCGGGGAAACACGCTACTACTGTGGGCAGCCAGAATACAGTCTTACAGGGAAATTCTTGGAAATAACATAAAACACTCACCTCAGAGCAGTCCCATCTTAGGGGTGCAGTTGCCAGGCTCTTTATACAAGACCCTTTTAGCTACTGGGAGGGGCTGCTCCCAGGAGATGTCACTTTCCTGCCACTGCAACCTGGAGTGCACATGGGCAGAACAGCTTCCTGAGCACTCCTCAGATAAACAGAGGCACCAATTGGCAGTAGGAATCTGGAGGAGCACAGTGAAATGGTAAGGCCTGAGGTGGGGCCTGCTACCCCTGGCTCAGGAGAGTTATTGCCCAGCTGGTAGGTCATTAAACACTAGCCTTTTTGTAGGATGGAGATATAATCTATTATCCAAACTAGAGCACTTTTAAAAGTGAAAGAGGCACTATTAAAATTTATGCTGGGAGTGACCATATCCCCAACGTGCCTGGGCCTGTCCCCATATAAAACTGTTGTCACTCCAGCCCTCTGGATCTTCTCCCCATGGGGCCTGTGAACTTTCTCCCTCTTACTTTTATGATAACAAGCTCTACATTTAACTAAAGGAAAGGGTATCCAGAGTGCTTTGTGACTGGATGTAGCACAAAGGCTATGGAAGGTGTAAGAGATTCATTCATTCATTTATCCATTCATTCATCAAACACTACGTTATCTAATCTGTTCCAGGCACTGTCCTAGGCTTAGAGGCCACAGAGGCCTAGGACAGCATTTCTATTCTCAAGAGACTCAAGTCTAGCAGAAGAGACAGGTTTATAATAAAATACAAAATTTTACAAAGAGGTGGCCAATACATAGAAAATATTTTATAAGTATTTTGTAAAATTCACAATGAATATTTTATAAATAAAGGTACCTTTAGCTATAATATTCCATTTTCCCTACCCATGGTGACTTTATGGGCAACTTATGGGACACTGTAAATTACAATGTAGTGTGTAACTTCAACAAAAAAATTTTCCTAAAGTTCTTCCTTTTTTTTTTTTTTTTTTTTGGCTGGGGCTGGGTTTGAACCAGCCACCTCTAGCATATGGGGCTGGTGCCCTACTCCTTTGAGCCGCAGGTGCCACCCTCTAAAGTACTTCCTAAATCACATTGATAGCACTGGAAATAGGGAGGGAGGGAGACAGAAAGAAAGAAATAGAGAAAATGAATGTGTGATGAGGGGTTGTAATGGGAAGGTGGCACGTGTGCTTGGAAGGATAAAACCATTTATTCAAAAACAAGATGGGGAAGGGTTTCTAGGCAGTGAAAATGGTCTGAATATAGGCAAAAATGCATATGGTGACTCTTTAGTTGGTCACCTACTATGCACCAGCATTGTTCCAGATCATGGGGAATTATCGATGGCAAGACTCCTATTTTTAGATACTTGTACACCAGTGGTCATAGCAGCAATATCAATATCCAAAAGGTGAAATCAACCCAAATGTCCATCAACCAATGAGGGGCATAAACATACAATAAAATACAATTTACCTGTAAATAGCAATGAAATTTTGATACATGCTACAACATAGATGGACCTTGAAAACATGCTAAATGAATTAGTCAGAAAAGGACAAATGTTATATTATTTCACTTGTATGAAACATCTGGACAAGGAGAGTCATAAAGACAGAAAGTAGAATAGTGGTTGCTAAGATCTGGGGGGCATTGAGAAGGGGGAGTTCTTAATGAGTACAGAATTTCTGTTTGTACTGATGAAAATGTTCTGGAACTGGACAGTGGTGATGATTGTACAATGGTGTGAATGCACTTAATGCCACTGAACTGTACTCTTAAAAATGGTTAAAATGGTAAAATTTCTATCTATTACCACAACTGAAAAAAAAAATTCCTGCTTTCATAGAGCCTATATTCTGGTAGAGGAGATAGACAATAAATAACTGAATAGATACTAGACCAGATCACTATGGATTATACTAAGTGCAATGAAGGAAAAAGACAGAGGGGTAAGATGGGGGGATGAAGGGAGTTTGTCTTAAGGTCCTCAACATGTTGTGCTTACCAGCAGCAGTGTGGTACTCCTGGAGAATCAAGATTAAGCAAAGAACGGTGGGAGATGGGGCTAGGAAAGGAGGTGAGGGCCAACGTCCACATTACAGGGGACCTTGAATGTCAGATGAAGATGCTTTGGCTGTACTCCATGAGCTGATGAAGAAAGGCAGTCATGTGTTTTCCTGTGGCCACAGAGGACAGGGAGCACTGGAGGGGGAGGGGAGGGGGAAGCTGGATGCAGGAGCACCAGTGTAGGAGGCTGTTTCCACCATTCTGGTCAAAGAGGGGGAAGGCCTCGACTTGGGTGGTAGTGGAGGACAAGGAGGGTGAAGAAGTATTCCAGATATAGAGTCAACTAGGCCTGGGGATTGGTCAGATGTGGAAATCAGGGACAGGAAGGAGGCCAGGTTTCTGGCTTGGGAGATGAGGTAGATGGTGGTAGACCAGCTTAGCCAGGGATCAGAGCTGGGGGAAGAGAAGGTCAGTTTAAAATTGAACATGTTGGATTTGAAGGGTTTGGGGGAGCTGCCCATAGATGGCTCTGGAATGTAAGAGGGATTGGCATCAGAGATATGGATCATGGAGTCATAAGCATGCAGGAAGGGTTAAAGATCATGAGAATAGCTGAAAATGTCTCAGAGTGAGATGAGAAGAGAGTCAGAACCAGAACCTTGGGGAATACCTAAAACAAAACACCTGAGGAGGAAAGAGAAGAATAACAGTCAGTGAGACAGGCCTTCAGGAGGGAGAAGCAAAGCAGTTCCTGGATGACAGTCGTGCTGAGCAGTTGGGAGGCCCTCAGAGGTCTTTGCCAATGCAGACTCCATGGGATGTGGGGAATCCCACTGGTGCTGAGGGGTGAGCGGGAAGGAGAAAGTAGAGACAAGACTGACTATTCTTTAAAGTCCTTCCTCTGGGAAAGGAAGGAAAGAGGGGAATCAGTAGAGATGTGGGATAAAGGGAGGTATTTGTTTGTGTTTTAAAGAATAAGAGAATCTTTCTTAAAAGTGTATTTTGCAATAATTTTAGATTATGAAAAGGTTGCAAAAATTGCACAGAGAATTCCCTTATGCTCTCCACCCAGCTTCCCCAAATCACACATAACAGTTCCCTAATTTTATGTAACCCTTGTACAATGGTCAAAATCAGAAAGCTGGCATTGACATAATACAAGACTATCAACCCATTTCCATACTTGAGTGTTATTTTTCTGTTCCAGGATCTGATCCAAGACCTCATGGGATGCTCAGTTGTCATGCCTCCTTGGTTTCCCCCAATCTGTAACAGTTCCCCAGTTTGTCCTTGTCTTCATGACCTTGATGCTCTTGAAGAGTGCTCGTCAATTTTTCCATAGAATGGCTCCTGGTTTGTGTTTGGTGATACCTTCTCATGATTGGATAGAACAGTGATTTTCAACCGGTGTGCCATGACACAGTGGTGGGTCGTGAGAGGATCTTAGGTATGCTGCAAAAAATTTTAATGATCATTAATTAAATTATTTTCAAAGGACATTCAAAGCACAGTAAGTATATTCTTTCTTTTACTCTTTTTTTTTTATCAACATAATTTGTGCCACAGAAGTTTAACTATAGGTTCAAGTGTGCTGTGAGATAAAAAAGGTTGAACAACCTTGGGATAGAGGTTATGCATTTTTGGCGATAACTTCATGGACTTAATTCTGAATCCTTCTTCGTGCATCATATCAGGAGGTACATGACATTGCTGTCTTATTGTGATTTAAACCTTAGTCAGTTGATTAAGGTGGCATCTGGCTGGCTTCTTCACTAAATTACTGCTTTTTCCTATGTGTCCACTATTAATACCATGGTGTTTACCCAGGATGATTCTCTATTTCCATCCTTCTTTCTATATTTATTCATGAGGATCCTATTGTATGGAAGCTTCCTCATCTACTTATTTATCCAATTATGCATTTATTTGTGCCATGACAAACTTGTGAATATGTGCGTGCCATTTTTCCCTGATTTGGTTATCAAGAGCTCCTGTAGGGTTGGTTTCTCTTCCATTTGACATACCCCCCTCATATTTGTTGTGCTTTTACACTAGCTGCACCATGGATATTTCATGATATGGGAACAACTATTTCTCCAAGGAGCCTTGCTTCCTTATATTGGACAATGGTATTTAGAAACCATGATCTGGGAGCTACAGTTCTCATTGCTACTGGGGTGTCATTACTTTTAGGCCATCTCAGTTGACAAAGCTGAGAAATATAAATATTCTGCATGTATTACATAAATATATGTATACTAACACATGTCTAATACTCATCTATATTTATATATCTATCCATCTGTGTATATATATATATAATCATAAATTCACACTAATGCCTTTGATCCCAATCTAATAGCACAGGGTTCATTTTAGCCTTCTCCATCCTTATTTGTAAATCTTTTCTCCAACAGTGAGAAATCTAGCTCTCATTATCTTCAATATATTCATATTTTCTCAGTTCTATTATCCATATAAAATAGCTTCAGAATTGCTAACCTATACCTCTGGGAGAAATGAATGTACCAGTTAGAGAGCAATATCTACAAATAGTCCTTGTCATTTGCTTTATAATATGGAAACATTGATTTTCAAATATATTTAGATGAACTATTTTCTCCTCCACCCCTTTAAGTATATTTATATATTCATTTGTAATGGAGTTAGGTTCATTTATTACTGTTTGTATTCTATTTTGATTCTGTATATGTTCTGGTTGATTGTATTTATATGTGTGCATTTACTCTGAAGGGTATATTAAACATTATCATAGTTTTAAGAATCAGAACTATACAGAAAGATCTGCCCAGAGAACTGCCACTCCCCACTCATCTTGACTACCCTATTCCTGCTCCCCAGGAGGCATGGGGGAATCTTAAACTGAAGATTCTTTTTTTTTTTTTTTTGAGACGGAGCCTCAAGCTATCCCCCTGGGTAGAGTGCCATGGCATCACAGCTCATAGCAACCTCCAACTCCTGGGCTCAAGCGAGTCTCCTGCCTCTGCCTCCCAAGTAGCTGGAACCACAG
>CAUYQV010155477.1:0-20658 GCA_963574575.1 Galagoides demidoff | reverse complement strand
TAATAACTGTCCTCTTGTAGTTATATTGGTTAATAAGATATTCCTTTAATAACCAACTAACCAAAATATGGAAAAGAAAAATTCTATGACTGTAGTCCAAATCTACATAAGTTTGTTCATATATGTTAATATTTCATTCACCCTTTTTTATATACTACTTCTGTATCTAGACTAAAGATTTTCAATATAGCACTCCATAGAGCTTTTGATATAAGTGTTTGTAAGTGAATAATTTAGCATACATTTAAGTCAGGTGACTTTATAAAATATAATTATTGACAACAAAATAAACAGAGTATTTATGTATCCTAGTTGATGCACTTGATAATCCTTTTTACTAATTCATCTCACTTGCATTAAGTAATTCCAGGAAGTAGGATAGCTTATTCAGAAAAAAATCTTAAGAGAAATGTTCCAGTTTTTAAAAAGGACTATTTGCCTTCTTTATGTTTATCTCTGTGTTCCTCATAGATAGATGGTTTTGAACCAATTCTCTCATTGCAGCTTTTAAAAATTTAATGATTTATCTCTCTTTAAAAATTGATAATTTACTTCCTGAGATAGGTCATCAACTAAGTACTTGACCTTAGCAAAAGAAAGAACATATGCAGAAATATCTTTCCAAAGTTTACTTAAACAATACATTTTAAACAATACTGAGGAAAAGAGTTTTAAGTTGACCCACATCCAAAGATGTCACTAATTAAAGTTCTGGTTTTGGTCAAATCACAGAGATGAACTATTTTCTACATTTTAAAATAAAAATGATACAGGGCCTCATTTAATTCCTACTATGAGAATGTACCATCATTTTAAACATGTGAGCACAAGGGCATGTGTCAGGGTTAACACTTAACATCATATCTAGAATATAGTTACTAATAAGCATTATAATAATGGACATTGTTATTGTTACCATTAGTGCAATAATATTAGCCTATCAATATCATACATTTATCCTTGGTTTATGTGTAAAAAAAACTGAATGAAAATAAAACTGGTGTGTATATCTCACTAATTATAAATCTCTTTTTTTTAGTACTTTTTTGCAGTTACAATATATTTTTTCCTACTTATGAGTCACCCTCCATTAGATAGGTTAGAGCTTTAAGAGGTAGCTTAATTCTCTCGAGCCATAAAGATAACATTTCTACCCTTCTGCAGTTACTCTCAAGGATATTCTGTTAACTCAGATATTTCGAAGCAACTTGTAAACATACCTATGTATTTTCAAGTACCTCATGTACTGGCTGTGAATAATGTTATATTTTCTTCCATTCTTTATGAATATTTTTAGAATACTCAAGTAAACTTTTAATAGAACCAATTAAGTTATGAGTACACAAGATTGTACAGGGCTTAGAGCCTGCTGAAGTACTTAGGCATAATGAGGAAATTTGGTGATGCTGGAGAAATTCAATCATTTATCAAATTACTCCACTGGCCACTCTAATCATCTGGATGTGTTCATTTCAAGCATAATGAAAAGAATTTATAATATCAAATCCAGTAACAGTGTGATTTCACTCTATACCGAACAGTCTATCATAATAATTCTGTTATTCTGTTGCTATGGATAGTAGTATTTCAAATGGTTCCTATTGCATAGTGTCACTATTGTTCTGAGTTATTAACCTACTAATATATGAAGACATAGAAGAATGTTGGTGAAGTACAGAAGTGTGGGTAGTTATTAAGTGTTGCAGGATATTTTGTTTTGATTTAATAAAATTTGGCCCATGGCTCTCTATATTGATATTTGTAAGATCAAAAATGACAGAAAATAAAATACTGTATGTGTTATGCACTGTCAGAATGATAATACAGTGTCATTAATGTACTAATGCCAGTCCCATACAAGCAGTCCCCTTTCAGCCTGCTCTCTCCTTGCGGGTTTCCCTGCTTCCATGTTTGCTGTTCACACCTATCTCCCAGCAGCTATCTCTTCAAAATGTGAGAGGTGTTATGTCATTCAGCTCTCAAAACCATCCAATAGCTTTTGATTACATTCTATTAATAAAATCTAAAGCAAATCATTAATATAGTTTTCAAAGCTCTACATAATTGAGTTCTCCTCCAGGAACCTTTCTAACTGTATTGAACATTCTCTGCCTTCCTGCTGTGCCTGAGCCCAAATATGTCATGGTTCCATAGTTCTGTTCCTCAAGGTCCCTGCTCACATATCACTGTACCTGAGAAGCCTTTCTTGATCACAGAATGCAAAATAACAATGTACCTTGCACAGTTTATCTCTCATTTCTCCTGTTTTTACCCATAACACATTATCCGATATTATCATAGTCCTACATTTATTTTGCCTGTCTCAACCCATGAGGAGGTGTGAAAAGGCTTTCTGTAAACAGAATTTTATACAGACTATCAATAACTATTTCACAAGTGGATGAATAACACTTTGGTGACATTTGTCAATTTATTTTTAAAGAATAACATAATACTGCATCTTTCACTTACAGACATATATTAAATGTTATACAAATTACTTATTGACTGCTTTTTAATTTCTTGCTTAAAAATGTCTAGGGTGCAAAGCACAATGCATAATCCAGTATTAAAAAGTCAATAATGCCTCAAGTTACTACGGACATCAAAAATTCTGACCAATTCCATGGACTATTTAAATTAATATGTCATGGTTAGGGTTATTTTGAAATGCAGGGCAAAAATTTAAAAATAAATGCTTCTTATTATTTTTAAGCAAAGAATGCATGTAGCATTTTATAACTATAAATTATATCTATAAAAAGACAAAAATAAATAGAATTTAGTATTTATATTAAACACTGCTCAAATACTTATACTATTGAATTTTCTAAAAGAAAGAGACTTTCAGCTATTAAACCTCGGTAATGAAAAAACTTACAGTGTTACAGAGAATAGAACATTTTTACTGTAACTATTTTACTGTTAAAGTAGATGAGGCTAAATTTGGTATAAAAGTATATCTCGTGAGGATGTATCCTTTAATCAGATTTTGCATGATTTTTAATTATTTTATTTATGTAAAAAATATTTATATTAAACAAACATCCGTCTAAGAAATTGGAGATGTGAGTGGAATGAAAATCATTCTAAGACTTGGCTCATGTTATGAAATTCTAGACATAAGAGATATAGAATAAACAAGTTTACATGTTAAATGTCACAAAATAATTTATAGGAAAAAATTGCTAAATCTTAAGAGATTAATACTGAGGGATAAAAATTTTGTGTACAGGATATGTTTTAGATTAAACTGGTTTGGTAAAGGGAATATCAACAGGACTTCAGGCCAGAGTTTTGGGGGGGTTTTTTAGTGAAACAGGACCCTCTTAGAGGTTTTTCAACCACAAAAAGAAAAATCACTATAAGAAATCCTAATAGCTAGAGAGTATAGTATAATCTGTGGTAGTTTATAGATTATTTTAAAAGGCAGAGAAATAATTCAGGAGAGTGTTATGACATTCTGAACTAGAGAGCTATTGAAGTTGAACATTTTGGAATATTTCTTGCATTTGCTGATTTTTGGATGTGGAATGTCAGAGAAAGACAAATGTCAAGCAAAACACTTTCTTTCTTTCTTTCTTTCTTTCTTTCTTTTTTACCTGAGAAACAGAAAATATTAGAGTCAAAAACATTGGGATTAGGACGTTGAGAAGTGAAAAAGCAGTTCCTTTGAAGAGTTAACTGACCTAAGGGACCGTCACCAGTTATTCAATTAAACAATAAATAGATGTTGTAATAAAAGGAGGTGTGATTTATGCCCATAATCAGTAGGCTTTAAGGAAGTAAGACTAACTGAGATGATCTGGGTACATCTGTTTCAATCAATTGAAAGGCCCTAAGAAGCAGAGCTAAGATTTTCCTGATTTTGATGAAATTCTACCTGTAGACAACAACTTTAGTTCATGCCTTGGAATTTCAACCCATTCTTCCTCCCAAATTTGGAAATTATCTAGAACCCCTAAAATTGTATAAGAAAATTCCTTGGAGGACATCTTTTTTATCTTCCCTTCCTTGGTTGAATACTGATTGATAAAACTGGGAAACGGTTTTTATTTTTTCTTGAGATGTCTATGAATTTCACAAAGGGAAATGTCAGCCAAGTATCTGAAAATGGAATCTGAATGCCATGGGAAATAAGTATGCTGGAGAATTACATATCCGAATCGGTGGTTGATAAATCACTACGGTAGGCAAAAAAATATCTCCTCAAAGATACTCACATGAGAGCTCTGGAAACCATGAATGTTACCTTATTTGAAAAAAGGGTTTTTGCATATCTTGTTAAGTCAAAGACTATGAAAGAAATAGATAATAATTGTGGATTATTGCTGTTGTCTGAATACTTGTGACCTCCCCCAATCATACGCTAAAGCCTAACCCTAGAGGTGAAGGTATTAAGTAAGAGGTGGGTCTGTAGGGGATGAATAAGCCATAAGGCAGAGACCTTGTGAGTGAGATTAGTGCCCTTATGAAAAATGCTAAAAGGTTCCACTTTGCCTTTTCCATCATGTGAAGACACAGTGAGAAGTTGGTGGTCTTCAATCCGGAAGGTGCTCTTACCCAAGCCTGACTATGCTGGTGCTCTCATCTTGGATTTTCTAGGCTCCTGAATTGGGAAAAATGTATTGATGTAAGTAAACAGTTTATTGCATTTTGCGATAACTTGAATTGACTAATACAATTATTAAAGTGACAGTCATTCTTATAAAACATAGACAAGAGAACAGATACACAAAGAAGAGACATAACATCTTTCCAAAAGGAACATATTAGTTTGTATTCCCACCAGCAGTGTAGAAGAGTTCTCTTTTCTCCACATCCAAGCCAGCATCTCTGGTTTTGGGATTTTGTGATATGGGCTAATCTTACTGGAGTTAGGTGATATCTCAAAGTAGTTTTAATTTGCATTTCTCTAAAAGGCCACATAGATTAGTGAAAAAAGCACAGAGCTGCCCCCACTTTTCTTTGTCTCATTTTCAACTGTGACCTCTAACAGCTGAAGTCCTTTCCTGAACTTTAAATCTGTGATTACCCAAGCAACACATGAATTAAAGATTTGAACAGGTAAGAAATTACTGAGCGAAACCTGAAACATCTTTCTCCTTTGCCCCTCCTCCTGCTCAGCCACGTCAAGATGACCAGTGTCCAGCACCCACATGCTCAGCTCTGCTTCCCTCTGTCTATATTTACACACTTGTGCAGACCTCGAGGGCGCCAAAAACGTATACACATGTTAAACTCTATCAAAATGATAATAACACATACTGATAACAAAAGATAAACACAAGTCACATGAAGCACCTCTTGTCACTGCAGAAGTCAAATATGGCGCAGGTATTGTAAAGTTAGTACATTTTTTTCCTTTCTTAAAATGTGCATACATTTTTTGGCACCCTCTGTGTGTGTGAATATATATAAATGTGTGTCAATGTGCATGTCCCTTTAGGCACACATATATACACACTAATTCTTTTTCTGTAATTGTTTCCTAAATAGTCCCATATTATGTATACTGCTTTGTTACATTTTTCACTTAATTTTTATCTCATTCAATATTCAACATTAATTTATATGGTCTGAAAAAAAAATTTATATGGTCTGCATTGTGCTTTTTAAAATTTTTTTTGTGTTTTAATAGCATTCTCTAGTCATGTGATGTGGAAAATGAGAATGAGTGCTCTGGGCCTCCGTTTCCTTGCTCATAGTTTGGAAATAGTATCAGAGAGTTGGGGTAATGATTAAATAATGTGTGCAAATCATCTAAATGGTTGGCACTGAGTAAAATGTCACCACTATGGTGGTGGTTTGATGCAGCCGCTCTGCTACACCATGGAAATTCAATAGAGAAACTCCCAACGTCCACCCAAGGCCCAGTTTTAGTGGGATTTTAGCAAATCAAGAGGAGACAGGGGACTCCTACACCCCCAATGTTGTAATCCGTGCCTGCCGGGGGCGCTTCACTCCACATTCATGAAACACAGTCCCTGGACTCCGTGGGGACCCAGATCTACTCCTGGTGCCTCCGTTTCCTGAGGCTGCAGCAGCTAAGGGTGAGAGGAACCTTTCCCAACTGACTGCCTTCCCGGCCATCGGCATCAGGACTTCAGCTTTTCACAACCACAACACTATTCAGAGCCCAGTATGTGAAGAGCTGTCCATAGCGGTATCTGCCCTTACCTGGTGGCAACAGCAGTGCTCACCAGTGGTCCCAGTCCACAGCTGTGCTCCAGCCACATCTGCCTCCCCACCGAAAGAGGCTGTGCGCCACACGCCCACCAATTCTGTATTTAAGAGACAGCCTCAATACGCACATTTAAAATCAGATCTGAAATGCTGATCAGAACTGTTTGAAGTTTTCCAGATGCAAAAGCATTTATCTACAGCACTTCTAAAAAGAGGGAGAAAAGCCCAGAGCCTGTCAAAGTTAATCAGATTCACACAGAAAGCTTACCAGTCCTGTGCAATGTTTTTACTCTGTTACATATAAATGTACAATAACTCCGCGCACACTGGGTTTAATTGCTTATAATATTGTAATTAAGGTTATGCTTTGTATAAATATCAACTCAGCATTTACAGTGACTACGGTCCTATTTAAATGATGAAGTCAATTTGACAGCGCGTTCATGAAAGGAGAACCTTTTAAGAGTTTTGCTCTTACGTGGTCTAGAATACTAATGGAGGTTAATTGTCAAAACAAGCCCAGCACAGACTTCAGAACGATCTTCACGTTTTAGTAACGGAGCGATGTTACCACACTTTTATGTGACCTGCGACCCAAGGCCACCAGTAACATGACAGTTATGACAACGTCCGCATGTCTGTCTACCGAAAACCAGGAAGCTCCTTTTTAATATTTATAGTTTAAGGCTGCCCTTTCAACAGACACCCTTTAACTACTGTATTTGTGATTCAGATGATCAGATAATTAGATGTAAGATTAGATGCGCCAGAAGAGATGGCTGCCTCAGTTAATCTCACAGTCTGTGCCTCTGCAAATCACTACTTGGTGTGTAACAGAAAAGATCAAATTAAGTTTTCAGAGGCAGGGAAATTTCAAGTCTGCAGTCATTTTAATTCCATCTGAACCAAGGATATAATTTATTACTGTATTCAGAATTCACGTTCTCTTTTTCCAAAACACCAATTTTAATTAGAGAACAGAATCCCAAAAGAGAAGAAAAAGGAAAAAAAAAAATGCTTCCAAGTGTCGTATGAGAATCGCTACCATAACTCCCACAGACAGTGTCTGTTCCGGAGTCTGTCTTTGACCACAGGGGATGTCCACAGATCAGACATGGGGAGGCTTTTCCGACCATGTGGCCCTCACCGCTGGCCTTGAAAAGAGCAATTCGACATCTCCTGTTCAGCGAATACTGTTTTTCTTCCCTTCCTTACTGGTTTTCATATTTAAATTTCACAAATCACTGTGTCTTCCGAAACGATCCAGTAGTTGGTTTCATAAAACACAAGGAGAGGCAGAAATCTCATATTGCCAACTATATGTACTTTTTTATAAATAGAATAGAATTTTTAACAGAATAAAAACACGAAATAAAAATAGACTTAGAAACTAAAAAACAGATGGCAATAAAAGATACCAGTATTTATCCTTGGGTGCTATTAAGAGGGAAGTGCAAAATAACTAGCCCATTCTGGATTCTTTTAAGATTTTCTTAAAAATAAATAATCTGGGAATAAAATAAAGTCTCATAGTTTCTACTGAAGCCACAAAGCTTATTTTAAGAAGGGGGTGGATAGGCAGCATTGTACTTATCTAGTTCACGACTCCCAGATGTGAAATCGGAAACCTCAAGCTTGGCTCCCGGGCTGAGACGTTGCCACCACACATGCCACCTAAAATCAATTGAAGATTTCACTTTATCAAGGAATGCTGTGTCTGAACGTTGGGGTTAAGTTGATTTATGAGTTGTTTACTCATTCGTTCAACAAATATTTACAGAATACAGGACAGCTTTCAAAAAGAAGCATCTGCAAAGGAATTCCTCGGGGTGAGGAATCTCAACAAATAACAGGAGGGCAGGAATAGCTTGTCACAAACTTATTTAATATTCCTCTGATCTCCGACAACGAGGTGACAACACATGGGGAGAAGCTAACATCTTCAAGAACTCTCCCCGAAAGAGAAATCTATTACCAATGTCTAACCCGACACTACTACCTGATACACAAACGACGTAGAGCATGAGCTTGAGCCCCTGTGCTGCCCGAGACACACAGAGCGTGCTTTGCATATCTGCATCTAAGATTAGCTTCTATAAGGCAGCGATCTCAACCCCTCGTTGTTCCCTGCCAAATCCACACAGCAGTTATATTCTCATCAACTGTGTGCTTCTGACTTCAGACGTGTGGATGGCTCGTGTCCTCCAGACTAGAGGATGAGCACGGGCAGGGCAGGGCAGGGCAGGGCAGGGCCGCAGGTGTCCTTTGCAGGTTTTTATTTTCCTTCCTTACTTCACCTTGCCCAGAGCCAGGCATAAAGCAGAGGCCAGATGGAGGGATGGAAGGAAGGATGGGAAGTGGGGAAGAAACAGTCAGAAGAGAAGTAGCTGTGTCGGCAAGGACACTTGCCCTCTGCCCAGTTTTCGCTGATGGCCTCGACAGTCCACAGTGATGCTGCTGTCTCTGTGTTACCGCTGATTCTCTCTTACACCCACCCAGGCCTTTCCTCACCAATTCCCTCCCAGGACTAGCTCATCTTCCTTCCTCGTGGCTTATCCAGAACAAGCACACACCACCTCTTCTCTAAGCCAAGGTGGAAGTGGCCTACCCTGTCTTTATTCATCTCTTCCTAACAGCTACTCATGGTGCCCTCGCTCCTCAGAATCCCTTGTTGGCTTTGAGAAAACACAAAACACACACACATTTCCACTTCTCTGCCCTCCTCTCTCCGGGTAGGGTCCCCGATTCACCTCCCATCAGTCAAAACCTTCTCCTCCCCTTCCAGGTCCAGACCACCCTCCCTCCAGGAGAGCTTTGTATGTTCCCCCACAGTCCAGACTGGTTTCTGCAACAGCAAAGGCTCTTGTAGAAATGCCTGTACACTTGCAGGCAGCCCTTCTCAAATCTGCGCCATCGAATCTCTCTACAGATTTCACAAACTCCTCTAGAAACGCCACCCCATCTTGGTTAGCTTTGTATCCCGGGCCTCTCATCACAGCAGTAGCTCAGTAAACATCCATTTAATCACACCCGTATGCACTCAACACCAACCATCTCAATAATTATCAGGGAATCCTAACAGTAAGAATTGATTCTTGGAGACCATTGATTTTCTCCTCCTATCTGAAGGTGTGTAAATATGTCAGTCAATTACAAGTCTATCACTGTGTCATACTCTTCCAGACAGTAATTCAGAATGTTTGAATGCAAGAGATATTTGCATTTTATACATGTTGTCTAGCCACCAAAGCATTTCTATAATCATGCAACTGTTCCCTGTAAACACAGGGAGCTCACACTTGAATTCTTCTCTCTTTTTCATGGCGTGTTTTGCTAGACAGTTCTTCCCATGACTGACCCACATTTGGGTGTGCATTCGCACTCCTGTACTGCTACTATTTCTGGAATAATTTTTTGTCATCACTTTTGTTTTGTTTTGTTTAGGTGGGATAGCAGGAATAATGCTTGGCAGTGTTCTTAAACACTGACAGGGTTACCTTGAGAGACCCCGCAGCCCTGAAAGAGATGAACCAGAGCTTGGAACACACCTGACCCTAGGATGCATTACAGCTAAAGGCCAAAGTCTTCAAGGCTGTGTGGGCAGCGATGGACAGAGCACAGCCCAGGAGGATCTGAAAGACCTGCTGCTCCTCTTATCTTTTAATAGTTCCTCACTCTGCAGTTTAAAAATGTTTCCCCCTCCTTTTCCAACCTTGGAGGACGACCAGCATAGTAATTCTCTTCTCTACGTCCCAAGAAATGCGTTTGATACTATTTGGTTTTCCTCTTGGACAATGTTTTGCCTTCTATCTGGTTTATTATCCATCAGAAAGTCAACCAAATTTGGCCTCCCTCAGTGACATCCTATTTATTTTATCCTGTCCCACCATCTAAGTCAGTGGTTCTCAACCTTCCTAATACTGTGAACCTTTAATACAGTCAAAGGGGTCACAACCCACAGGTTGAGAACTGCTGATCTAAGTGGAAGTCTCCTATTTTAAAAGTCTGTGAAGGGCTAAAAGATGCATCCTTAAGCTTGATAATTGTAGTTACTAACCCACCCTCCCACACACACCACGCTGCGGCCAACTCCCTGTATGATCCTAAGACATGCTCCATCCTCCTCACGGGAGAAACCTAAACTAACTTCTTCATTTAAAGGACTTACACGCATTAATAGCACATCTGATGTGTCCAGTAAATAATGTATTCTTGCATTATATACCAATAACCCTCTAACGAAAAATTCACAGACCTGAGTGAGTCCACAGGTTCTGCCCATAGACCTCCGCACACGGCGTGGCCCATAAATACACACATAAGATGGAGAGAAGGTTCAGGACGCAAGCAGGGACGTTCCAGGGAAACACGATGGGGTCTACACCGGCTCCAGCAGCCTTCTTCCCTTAGGTGACCCAAACACGGCAGGGCTGCAACGGTTCCCTTTAACTTGGGGGACTACTGGACTCGTCCCTCAATTTGAGAGACAAGGAGAAGCTCTTGGGGGCTGATATTTTCCCCAATAGATTATCTAGAATACAATGAGAAAAAAATAGAATGGGAGGTGATCCCTCCTAAGTTAAGAAAGCAAACAAAATAAGATCCCTAAAGGGCAGGTGAAGACCTGCTCGTAGCTCCTGAGCTCTGTTCAGAATGAGAGCAGGGCCTGATTGCTCACCTGCTGTGCCTCGATCACAGGGGCCCTCAGAGGCTGAGCTGCTATAACCATCCGTTCACCTTCTAAAAAAAGAACAATGCCAGTCGGACAGACCAAAGGCCTGAGAAATGACCTCCTTTAGCTTCTGCAACTAAGCAAAAGGACGATCCCTCAGTTTAAAACAGCGTCCCACATCCAACTGCCACTTACCCCCCTTGGAACATCCACGCCAGTGAAAAGTCCTGACGTTCACACCACTCACCGTGGCAGTTTCGAAAGTGTCAGCTGAACACTTATTTAGATGCTTAATTCCCTTCCACTTTCTGAATCACTCAGATATGTTAAAAAATTCAGTAGACTTTTATATTTTCATAACCAAACCCAGATATGCTGCTCATCATTTCATGAAACCATTCAAAGAAAAAATAGTAAGAGACGTCGTGATTTCTCCAAAGTTAATAAAACCAAAGGCATCTCAATGAAGTCATTCCTGTCTCCTCACCTGCCCTGTGGCACAGGGGGAGCTATGTACGTCTGAGGAGAACTGGACATGTGTGCTGTTTTCTTCCCCTCAACTAAGGTACCGCTATTATAGATGTTATACAAGAAAAATATCAACCATTTGGGACAATCTAACACATGGTTGGTGGTATTTTAAATTGGTATGCTTTTGCAGAAGGACGATTTGAATATGCATATAGATACACACATGGCTATAGATATATGTACACACAAACATACCCAAAGCCCTGAAAATTTAAATCAGTAATTATACTTCCAGGAATTCAGCCTCAAGAAATTATGAGACTCAAAAACTGAGGTGCAAACATGTTCACCATATTTTATCATAGTAAAAAAAAGATTAGAATTAACCTCAAAATACCAATGATAGAGAAGCATTAATAAATTACAGTACAACTATAAGAGAAAACACATTATAACCTGGAAAGAACGTATTTTCAAAAAAGATTTGACATGAAAAAAATGCTCATCATTAAAAGGTGAGTCAAAGCAACAGTCACAAAATGGTAATTAAAAGTAGTCCCAACTAAAACAGAATAAACTGTATGTTCTCTGCTATACATAGAAATTCTAGATGGAAATTCACTCACCCAAATATTATCAATTAGAATCACTAGGGAATAAGTTTATAGGTGATTTACGAATAAATCACCTATAGTTTTTTAGGTTTTACAGTAATAAAACATATTCATAATTCAAGTTCTTATATATTCTAACTGTTGAATTAGGAATATGTTTTATTACTTTTAATAAACCATATTCCCTGTCACATGGAGGTTCCTATCTCTGTTTACATACAGACTTTTGGAGACCGCACATGAAGTTTGCCCAGAAGTCTGCCTTCCATCTTTGCTCACACCTGTTATTAACCACCTCAAAGGTATCCTCATTTATATAATAAATTTCTGGTAACCCTATTCCAAATAAATTTGTAGGATTAGGGATGTAAAAGTTTGAGGAAGAGTAAAAAAACTCTCAACTCTATGGCCAGTCTTCTTTAATCCAACAACCGGATAAAACTCTATTTCAATCAGAGAGCACAGATTGAAAAGAAGATTTTATCTTTATTCATCTGTATTTTGCCACTTCAGAAAAGATTAAAGACACATTTTTCATCCACCCTAAGTTGCCCTTACCCTAATGACAGGAACAAGCTATGACCTAAGAGTCATGATATCGATGCAGACACTTGATTATCAACACTTATCAAAGCTTGCCTTTTTATATGTTGGAATAATTAGGGTTACAAAAACAGAACTAATCATCTCTGCTGGCACGAAGCATGGCTATGCTTTAGTGTCTTAAATAACTATAGGATTTGGAAGCATTTTCTATTTCCATAGAAATTATAAATATAAATATTCTTCTGTATGTTGATATGGTTTATTTATATTATCTTAGGTTGTCTCAATACGTGAGTTATTCTGTTATGTAGCCAAGGTCAAAAAAAAAAAATAAAAGATTACAGAGCAGTGTGAATCACTCTAAAACGAACATCAGCGTCTTTGGAAAATGTTCTTCAAGAGGCTGATACAGTTAGGGAACTATAAGGTACTGGAGATCCATTTATTTATGTGTTTGCGTACTCTGTGCAAAGGACAGCTCTGTTTGGCTGGAGCTTCCAACAAACAAAAAGCAAAAGCCTATGGTTAAATTAGCATAAAGGCTATGGTTAAAAAGCATGGTTAAATTAAACCATGGGAGTTTATGGTGGATGGTTTTATTGCTGTGATAAATAACAAGTCAAAATCCCTATAACCATGCAATAGGGGAGCAGCTTTTCAATATGTTTAAGCAAAATCACTTCTTCCACTGTTTGCCGTATAAGTCTTCTGATCAAACTCAACATATAAAAAGAGGTAAAGCTACACTGACTAATTGTACCTTTGAAGTTTTCCACGTGGCCCCCCACCCACCCCGACAAGGGCTCCAAGGCACCCTGCTGAACCCAGAGCTTCAAAAAAAAAGATGAATAAACACTTTTTGATGAAGAGTTTTATGCCAATAATGAGCATAATGGTCTTGCTAAAACTCCCAGCCCGGAGTATTCCTACCCTGGCCCTACTCCTTTAAAATAAGACCTCACTACCCCCATTCCTCTCAAACGGGCTGAGAGATGAGATGTGAAAGGATGTTGCTGAAGGATGTAGGGCCAGTCTAGCACCTCATAGCTCCTCACTGCTCTGTGGATAAAATCAGACCTCAGGAAGTTCACGTACACACAATGCATTACTTTCCCAGCCGCACCTGTGCAGAACTGACACTTGATCATCTTCAGGCTTCTCCCAAGGTGGCTTTAAAACAGAGCATTTGCTTCAAAATCGTTGACTAAGGGATCGCTATTCAATGAGTGCTCATCACTGATGGCCCCCTGTGATTGAGCTCCTTTAAAAAGTCTACAAGGAAAAATAACTCTTTACTTTCCTCTTTAGATTATAATAATAATAATACAACTGATCACAGCTTCCTCGTCTTGGCTGCAAAGGAATTTAGACCAAGCTCTGAAGTTCAGTGATGACACCTGCGTTAGACCTCAGGGTGACTGGCTTTAGCTCTGCCACTCTGTAGTAACAATTTTCTACTTTTACTGATACTTTATTTTTTCATTCTAGGTATTCTGATTGTATGATAAATCTTCTCAAATTCCCAACAGAACAAAAATGTTTGTGACCCATTAACAAGAACTGCAATTATATCCAAATCTGCACATTCAGCTAATAGCTTTATGATCCAGGCAACATCGCTCCATGGTGTCCACAGCAACAGGATTAAGTTCTGCTGGATGGATTTTGAAACTATCATTTCATTCTTTCCTGACGTCAGACATCATCTCCATGGTCCCCTGAAGATAACCAGACACAGTTCTATCATAACATGCACACCTGGCAAACTGGGGCTTTCTTCCTGTCTCCCCACACTTGAGGTCTGCTACCCTACAGCACCTGCTACCCTACCCTGCCCGGTGTGCAGAGCAGCTTTGTGTTTTAATTGTAAATCCAACCTGACAACAACCATCTAGTACTTGTTTGTACCAGGTACTATTCTTAGCATCTCTTACATGAAACACCTCACGAAATTCCCAGTCTGTATAACCCGACTTCAGAGATGAGTACACTGTGGCTACATGAAGCCAAATGTTTTATCCAGGGGAGGTGGTAAAGTAGCACTGCCACTGATAGCAAGTGACAGAGTCACTAATTAAACCGGGGGTCCAAGCCCCAGAGTTGGGGCTCCCCATTGCTATTCTGTGTCACCTCTGTTGAATAAAACATGAAACGAGCTTGAATTCTGTTTTAAGAGATTAAGTAAAAGACTAATAAGAAAGCCCCACTAGCACGACTTACTCGGTTTTAAAAGGAGGGACCAGGAGTTTTGAAAATATTTTTAGTGGCTTCCAAAGTGCGGCCGCATTGCATTTTCTTGAGCTATCTGGAAGGTAAGGTCCCTAAAGATCAGAGTGAGAGACATTCTAAGGTCTCCTTGCCCTATCACGCTAAATTTTTATACGTTTTGATGAAAAGAGTTTTATGCAAATGATGAGCTACTCCCAAGCTTCTATTTCTTTAATTCTGGTCCTCTGTAATTGTTAAAAATAAGCAGGTATGGTTACTATGGCAGATTATAAAGTATTATTACTATTCACATGCCATGTTTCTGCAGGGGGCTACAGCACCAATAAAAGGCCATAAACAGAGGAGGGACATTCTCAGGAGATAAAATTCTTTTGAACCTATTTTCTGCAACCAGGGAAAAGGCACCAGCACCCAGAGGAATACCAGAAACTTTGCGCTACATTTAAGCACAAGCACATTTTCTACTTCTTAATTTAAAAAAGGAAAGGATGGCATTTAAATGCACATATGAATAAACAGGCCCTTTATTTACTCCTCCTAATTAACATCTCTTGAGATCTCCAGGGTCTCTTACCATCCCCAGGACCTCTCTCAAAGGACCTTCTCCTGGCAGGAGAACCAGCAATTCAAAAACTTGCTGAGTCCAAAGGGGAAAATGTCAGAGAAGAAAAGATACCCTGAAAACAAACATGTTAATTAAAAACACGAGATAAACACCAGCCTCTTCCACCTCTACCCATGACTCCTGGGAGGACAGGGAAATAGTCACACTGCTTAAAACTTTTAAAGAGCCAAATTCATATTAATCCTCAAAAAACAGCCACATGTGCTCCACACAGTGACGACCTTCCAGAGAAATGCCTCACAAAAGGAGAATTGAAGAGCGAGAGAAGAGATGTCGAATTACTGAGATTTACAATACTCAATGACGGTCACCCCCGAAAGAAGGTCTTAGAATTCCCTTGGCTGTTTCCAGGAGTCTCAGGCAAGAAGAAATAACCTCCAGGTTATTTCTGGGGGAGGCGTCCTGGAGGAAATGGCTAAGGACAGGACAGATGACCAGCCAGACACAGCAGGGGAGGGTGGGTGAGGCGCTGGTTTGATGATCTACCAAAACATAAGCATACTGGAAATGTGGATCTTTCTGACCACTAACTAAGGGGAAAGAGAAGGGCCATTGAAGGAGGAGTGGGAAACTGAGTCAAAAGAAAATTAAAGTTGACAAACCACGTCAAGGCGAAACACGTCCACCGCCCCTCTCTGGGCTTCTCCTTAATTTTCCTTATAAAATAAAGGAATATTTTATAAGGAAAACTTCCTTATAAAATAAATATTTCCTTATAAAATAAAAGTAATATTTTAAGTGCAGGAAGGCATAGTCTTAGGAGGCAGACGCATGGAGTCAGGCTCAGCCTCTGCCAGAGATTAGCTGTGCGGCCTCCCCAAACTTTTTAACTGTGCTAAACCTCGGTTATCTCATCTGTAAGATGTTGACAAGAGTAATCAAATGGTTTGCTATTTTTCCAAAAATATATTTTGTATACATACTTATGACAAAAATGAATAGTAAGTTATCTACAATTTTATCTGCGTAAGACACTTTTTGTCTGTAATCCTGTATCAAGTGATCTGCATGACACTGCCTTTACAAGCCCAACTCTCAACACCTGTGAAAACCCTGCCGAGTGGACCCAGCGCCTGCTACCCCTTCATGCCCTTGGCTTGCTCCACATTTTGGATTATTCCTTTAGATGAGAAGAACTTCCCTAAAAAGGAGTGCTGGCCTAACAGAGGCGGTGTGCTACCCTGCTCTTCTCTGTACACGTAAGGAAGGCGAAGTCTAGCTCTGCCCTTCCTCCTCAAGGGTCTGAGTAAGCCATTAATCAGACCATTATCTATAAACAATGTGTTATGAGTGTCATTTTGTAATTTATCACAGAGACTCCTACGCTCTTCCAAAATTACGTTGACTACATTGCAGATCTCAGATCCATCGTTACTTCCTGAACCTTCCTAGGACTTTCCCTTGATTCACACACAAACATACCTGCACGTACTCTATTAAGGATAGAATTTCTCCAGAGAACTATTTTCAGCCCCTGTCTGCAATCACGAGGCTGCCCGATCAATGCAAAGTGAAAACTGCAGCCCAGGGTGTTCAGCTGAAATTCCACTATGAGAGGTTTATCTGTGGCAGCTTGTGTATTATTTAATCGAGACCTTTATGACAGCTTTTTCCATTGCGGTTTGTAACAAATGCAATCAATCAGCGAATATACACAGATCGATCATCTAACCACTTTGACTTGTCTAGAAACTTGGTTGAAATGCAAAGAAAACTAAGAACTATAATCAATGAAACGGGTCATGCTGGAGGGAGACCAGACTTAGATGGTGTAAGATGCAAGTGTGAAACACGACCTCCCATCTGTTTTTTCCAGTCCCTGCAGGCCTGCTGTATTAGCTTTAAGTCAAAAGTTCACTTGATACTTTTAAAAGAAGCTGTCATTTTTCATATTAATATCTGCTACTTCACATTACTGGCCTTCATCTACGAAGATTACATCTACCTTCTGTCATGTATAAATCTCATACTAATAACTTCTTGAGTAAATAGCACTGGCAGGCTGTCACTCTGGGTTTAGCCATAAACTTTGGAAAGGTCATAATATGAAGACAGAACAAACACAATCATTTTCAACATTTATAAAATGCTTCTGCCCATCTGGATTTTACATAAGATTATCTAGTGTAAAGTACTTCGAGTGAGATAAAGAACTATAATCTCCTTTCATAGATGAAAGTTGAATAAAATATAAAATGTGGCTTTATTAAAAGCTATAAATGCAGTCTTATTAAACCGTAAACCAAAGCTCTTTATAATAGGGGAAAAAGTTACGAAGCAAACAATATACAACTCACCTTTACAGATGTCATGACAAGAGAACGTAACTCACAGCTCTATTTATTCTTAATGATACGAAATTTCAGTGAACTGGGAAGATATGACACAGCAGGAAATATCCAGGATTTGGAATCAGAAGACCTTAGGGTTTTGTGTGAACTCCATAATTTAGCTGCATAAGCTGGTCAAGTTCAAAGTTGTCCTAATCTCTCTGAAGATTCCTCATCTGTAAATTGTGATTATGCCTCTCGACCTCACTGAGTTTTGTGAGAATGAAATGCTGGTGAAAGCACTTAGAAATTACAAAACAATCTATGGATCATGTTTCTCTGTCTTTGCCCCCAAACTGCCAGCATTTCTACTTTAGAAATCCATTTTTCCTACACCTTCCCACAGTCTAGCTCTGAAGGGATGGTTTGCAGTATCATACAGTCTTCCTTGGTTCCCCAGCATCCGCGATGCAGGTGAAGATGAAGAGGCCACAGTCCCACCCTGTAGCAGGTGCACCCAGAGATCTGTAGTTTCAGTTACGGATTCCATCTCTGGATTGGTTTCCTCAAAAGACATCTGCAGAGGTGCTGGGTGCACGGAGATCACCAAGACAGAACCATCCTTACTTCAAGGTGTTCCTATATTTGTTGAGGGAGGTATCTAAATAATCACTTAGCCAAAAATCTGATAATTAATGAATATGCAAGTGCTAGGGTGGCACAGAGAAGAGAGCATTTAAAGTGGCTGGGGACGGGTCACAGCAGTCTTCACGGAGAAGATGACCTCGGAGGGACAAGTTCCTAACATCTCCACTCATGGTGGCCTTTCACACTCTTCGGAACATTTAGTGATTAGAAATAATTACATGCCTTTATACAACCTCTTCATGTGTGAAGTCAGAGGCCTTTCAACTGATGTCTTCTGTGAAAGAAGTAAATGGGTCTTTGTCCAGAGTTAAACCTTCCTCCCGGTCCCTGGGAGGAGGCCAAGTGGCACCTGCTATAGTGTGTGCGGACTTTCAGACTATCCCCAGCCAATCTAACTTTCTGACCTGAGGGTCTCAGGAGCCTGGGAAATTCATGGCAGCTCACTGGAGCTGACTTTCCTCATCAGAAAAGTGGGAGAGTATCCAGAAAAACGGAGAGTATCATGAGAAACCAGCAAGGTGTTTTGCCCCTTTCCCCCAAAGCCACCTGGGCACGCCTTTCCTGCAGCACTTAACCAGCACATCCTGTAACTGCCTGGCACTCGCTCCTGACTCCCCTTTGCCCCCTCTGCCCTGTGTTAGGGGTGATGCTTGCTATTTGGTGATTTATGTCATCAACACTTAACGAGGCACAGGACAGGTCTTTCCAAAAGAAATAGATACCATTGTGAAGAATATGCAAAGGAATACAGTGACATTTATTTATTCACCAAGTATTTACTAGCAACTGGGCACTAGGAAATGGATAACAGCATGTCTTCAAGGAGTTTACAACCTGATGCAGGAAATGGACAAATACATAGTAGATGAGATATTATCAGTCCGGTGAAAAAATAAAATAGGGAAGCAGGAAAGGGGGGGCATTGGAAGCTTTACTGAGAAGCTGACATTTAAGCAAATACCAAAATGAGGTGGAGAGTGAGGGGCACAGCTGTCTGGGGAAGTATCTTTAGGCAGATAAACAGCAAACCCCACAGCCCCGAAGGAGGACAACTCCTTGCAAGGAGCTGAGTGAGCCTCCGTAGGCTGAGCCTGTCAGAGCAGTCAGAGGTGAGTCCAGGAGTTCAGCAGGGAGATCAGGGGGCCTGAGGGTCCAGTGAGGACACCGGCTTTTCCTCGGAGTGAGGGGGAAATGATGAGCGTTTTGAGAAGAAGGGGGTTGTGACCAGACATATTTTAACAGAATCACTCCAGGGGCAGGGAAAAGGTGAAGGGTATAAACTGGGAAGCCACCTTCAGAGGCTGTGTCCACAATCCAGGAAGGAAGGAGAAATGGCTGGGAACAGAGTGACCACAATGAAGGATTCAGGGAGTGGTCAGAGCGTGGTGCAATTTTGAGGCAGAGCTCAGGGGTCACAGTGGAGTGTTGTTACATCTCACACTGCACAAGCCACCTAACGAAGGTGCATGTTTCACTTTAATGAGGTGAACAAGATTCTATTCCTTCTTGACACACACGGAGACTGCTTTCTCCAGAGGACTTAAAATACGCTAATTTTCAAAATTTGATAAAACAGTTCCCATAGCAACCACAAATCAGTCCTTTGAAGGACACATACATGGGGATGGTATTCTGACTGCAAACAATATTCTCTGACCATTGAGAAAAATGAAACTATAACAAATCACAGTAACCAACAGCAGCCTTGTCCCAACCTCCCTAAGTTCTCTCCCTTTGACTGTATCAATGCTAAACTATACCATGGTAACTACACTGTATCAATGCTACACTATGCCGTGGTAACTACACTGTATCAATGCTAAACTATGCACGGGGTAACTACACTGTATCAATGCTAAACTATGCCATGGTAACTACACTGTATCAATGCTAAACTATACCATGGTAACTACACTGTATCAATGCTACACTATGCCATGGTAACTACACTGTATCAATGCTAAACTATGCACATGGTAACTACACTGTATCAATGCTAAACTATGCCGTGGTAACTACACTGTATCAATACTAAACTATGCCATGGTAACTACACTGTATCAATGCTAAACTATACCATGGTAACTACACTGTATCAATACTAAACTATGCCGTGGTAACTACACTGTATCAATGCTAAACTATGCCGTGGTAACTACACTGTATCAATGCTAAGCTATGCAAGTGGTAACTACACTGTATCAATACTAAACTATACCATGGTAACTACACTGTATCAATGCTAAGCTATGCAAGTGGTAACTACACTGTATCAATGCTAAACTATGCCGTGGTAACTACACTGTATCAATGCTAAACTATGCCGTGGTAACTACACTGTATCAATGCTAAGCTATGCAAGTGGTAACTACACTGTATCAATACTAAACTATACCA
>CAUYQV010155476.1:0-44266 GCA_963574575.1 Galagoides demidoff | reverse complement strand
GTAGGGCGCCAGCCCCATATACTGGAGGTGGCAGGTTCAAAGCCAGCCCTGGCCAAAAAGAAAGAAAAAAAAGAAGCCTGGGTAGCCAAGGCTTTCAGATGGATGAATTATCACCTCTCTGAAAAGAGAAACAAGGTTTTTTGTTTTTTTGTTTTTTAAATAATAAGGAATGAGGATATTGAGTAGGTAATGTTTGGTATCTGGTTCAATAGTACCCATTCATAGGTCAGTTTCCTAACTGACAACCATCATCACAGTATTTTAAAGAAATGTACATAAGAGCCAATGAACTTAATTGGAAAAGCTCATTATCTAGAAGAGCACTGTCCAACAGAACTTTCAAAGGTGATGGGAATGTTCTATATCCGTGTTGGTCAACGCAATAGCCACTGGCCCACATGTGACGTTTTGGCACTTAAAATGTGATTAGTGAGGCTATGAAATTAGTTTTTAAATTTTACCTAACGTTAATAAATTTAAATAGTCATAAGTGGCTAGTGACTGCTGTTACGCTGGACAACACAGGTCTCGAGCGTTCTTGATCAATGTCTTGGTGGGGGGAAGGGAATACAGCTGGAAGGAGGAAGGAAAGTCCCTGGTGGTGGTGTCTGATGCAGGGAGGGAAGTGTCTGGGAGAGGACGGATGGGGTCATTTTACAGGAGGGTAATTCTTTGCTTTGTGAAGACTGGGAAGTCAGGCAAAGGCAGATTGAGTGCATTTCCAGTGGTTCATGGACTTGTCCTCTTTCCAGTTTCCTTCTGTAGTGGTAAGTTGTCTTACTACGTGAAGATGACTGCCAGATGACTTATCACTAAGCAGAGACGTCCTTCTCTGTTAGACAATTGGCCAACAGCTCTGCCACCTCCAAGTCTTCCAGTCGTAGGCTTCCATAGCAGAGTCGTACATGGCAACAGAAGACTCAGCAAAACCTGACTGAAACTGCTTCTGTACTCCCATTTTTTAACTCAGATTTTCAGGAACGTTTCACTCAGTAGGCTTCCTTTATGAGGTCCTCTCCTTGTCATCTTATGAGACAACACATTCTTCTTCTTTTCCTCCTTCCTTACCTAGTGCTCCTTGTCTAGCTTCCCTTTCCCTTCACTATTGGTATTTCCTGAGCCGTATGTACTGGGTGGCCTCATTTGCTTCTAAAGCGCTAGGTGCCTTCAACTTTTGTACATTCCAGGTGCGTGTTCCAGGAGCCCAGCCCCCATCTGTGCTGAACACCAGCTTCTTCTCCAGCTGCTGCTTGACCTCGGTATTTGTTTGTCTTAAGAGATCTCACACACAGGGGTTTAACACAGAGCTGATTTTCTGCCCTCAACGCCTCCCTTTTGAAGCTGATATACCTAACGAGCAGCATCGTTATTCATGCTATTTTTCTTGCCACAACCAATTGAGTATCATGGCCCGTAGGTGTAGGCTCCACCACCAACATATGTCTCCACAGTTCTCCTCATTTCCCTGCCTCTGCCCTCCTTTCAAGTCTCCACCTTGTTCACTAGGAGTATCCCCACATGGTGGCCTCTCACCTCTCTACTCACTTCCTCCCATCACTCCTTCATCCATACCACCCAGTTGCCAAAATGAATTTGCAAAATGTCAAATCAGATATTACATCACTCCCTTCCTCAATACCCTCCTGTTAGTTCTCATTTCTCTTAAAATAAATTTAAATTCCTTACCAAGATTAAACCACTTTTATGCTCTTATTTCAGAATATCTCTCCCACTTTATTATTCCATTGTTTTAACTTCTTATTCTTCAAACTCATTGGCCTTCTTTCACTGCCAATAGTATGCCAAGTTCTTTCTTGTCTCAAGGACTTTTCATTAGCTTTTCTAGGCCCTGTTTCTAGAACATTGGCTCTCTGCCTCCTTCTCATCCCTTGAGTGTCATCCCCTACCCTAATTATCAGTGGTTTCTCTATTGCTCTGTACTAGCATCCTCTCTCAGTCTTCTAAAAATCAGATGTATTTGTTTATTTATTGTTACTTGTTTTCTTCCCTCCTATACTGCAAGTACCAGGAAGATAGTCAATGCCTATTTCATTCACTGTCATATCCTAGACTATTAATATAATGCCTGGCACACAGCAAATATATCTTGAATGGGTGACTAAGTTTGTACAGTTTACAAAGAAGATATTTTTGAAAGTTGTTTTTTATTAATTTTAAGTAAAAGGAGGTTGTATAAATTGCTAATCAAAACATTGAAATACCAGTGCATTTTGATGATTGTATGGGCTAGATGCTAACTTAACGTGGCAGAAGGGTGTGATAAATGAGCTAATAAATGAAAATCCATCTCCCATTTTCTTGCATATAATTTTGTATTAAATGCTTTCAGGATTCATTGAGTTATTATTAATGATATCTTAAATTAAAGGCAGAATATCTTCCTCTGCAGCAGAGATCAAATGATGCCAATTATATCAAATTAATGACAATTCTTATCAACCCAGAGTCAGCAAGAAACATTAGCATTTGAAAAGTTCGTAGCTCAATGGGCCCACTACCAGAAGCTAGCTTGCTTTCTCTTTCTCTCTCTCTCTCTTTCTTTCTTCTTTGTACTCCAGAATATCTGCTTTCAAAGATTACAACATTTAACTTAACTACTTAAGAAGAATTGTACTTTAAGTAGACTTTGATTCTATTGGAGAAGTCAAGATATAATCAATTTGATAACTAGTTATTGCATAGATAGCTCTTAGAGAACCAATTCTCTATCTTGGTTTTACTCTACAGAAAGTAGAACTAAAACAGCAACTTATGAACTTCCCATTGCATTTCAATATGTTTAAGTGAAAGTCCATTCACCAAAGAACCTAGAATAACATGTTCTAGAACCAGTTCAGGGCTTTCAGTTTGTATTTATGGGGAATAAATGAGAATATTTTTGTAAAGATCCACTGTGTCTAAGACAGGGTACTCAGCACTCTGGAGACTGTCGTGCTGAATCAGAAGTAATTCTCACTGTCAAGGAGTTCACGGTCAAGTAATGGATTTATTTTATAAATAAGTATTGTGGAAAACAGAACAGTTCCACAGGAGGTGAAGAAATCATATGAAATTCAGAGAAGTGGCAATGAGTTTTACCCAGAGATATTTGGAAGCTCTTCATGAATTGTAGCTGACTTTTCTGAGCTTTGAAAATTAAGTAGGACTCAAATGTGTAGAGTAGGAGAAAGGTGTTCCTGTAGAGAGGTCAAAAGCGTGAGAATGTACAGGGAACAATGGGTATGTCAGTTTGGTCTAAGGGAAAAGAGAAAGAATAAGATTGGAAAAGAGGCCTTGGACTCTGTTTTTTAGGAACCTAAAATATAACAAGGATGATTTATGTCATAAGCATTAGGGAAACATGCAGGACCAGAGACCAGGGATGTTATATGGGCAGGGTTGTGCTGTGGGACTCAGTGAGCAAGAACATTGGAGAGATGTGATGGGCAGGTTTCTCCAAGTTCATGATGGTGATCTAATGTGTTGGAGGTACCTTCAACAGACATGGCAACATTTGGATGAAGGGAATAAAGAGCATTCAAATGTGACTCAAAACACTTTGAACTAGTTTCCTACAGGGTAGATGTGCTATTGAAAGAATTAAGAAGACAGATGCACCTTTGGAAAGAAAATCAGATAACTACATCGGAGAGTATTAATTGGGGATGTTAACAGAACATAAAGTACAAATTATGAGAACAGAGCTGGCTGGAGATACAGCCCTGTGGTCATTGTAGTTCTCAGAAATATTATGGTTTGATAAATTTTTAAAGGGAGAAATTGTAGTGAGATAAAATAAGACTATTGAATATGGTCAATAGGAGGATACCAACATCGATTGGTTCAGAAAACAGGTAGAAGAATACACAGAGACAAAGGGGGAGGTTTGAAGGGGGCCAGGACAGTCCCATGTCATGAATACCAAGAGAGAAGAGACTTGTACGAAGAGAATGCCAGATGTGCACCTTCAAATGATGCAGTGGTTGAAAGAGATAGGAATTAAGAAAAGTCTTCTAAGTGTCTCTTTCTAATATGAAGTACAGACACATTGGGGAAAGTGTGGGCATGGAAATCAGGGCCACTAGAGTCAGCCATTTATCTGGGTGGCTGAACTATGTGATGTGAAGTGAAATTACTTAGTCCTTCTGAGGCTTAGTTGCCTGTCTGTAAAATGGTGATAACACCCATTATCCCCACAGACTCAAAGGGCTGGGATAGCAATAAATTTAGTATGTGGCCTTAGGGAGAAGAGGCTGGTTGTGGAGGTCTCCATATGAAGCAAGTTTGCCCCCCATTCACCTTCCATGACTGCCGAGTGATCATGCATTATGGAGAACTATCTCCAGGATTCAAGGGTGGTCACATCAAATTAATTATAACCGTGACTTGCAAACCACTGAGTTTGGGCCACTTGTTTTTCCTATGAAGAGCTGAATTTAGTGGGGGAAATGTGAAGCTGGGTTTACTTCTGAAGTTCCCTCCAGGGTGAATGGTTGAGGGAAAAATGGTGTCATGAACAGCTTCTGAAACTCTGATCAGCCTGAATGATGAGGATATTTGTCCCGGGAAGGAGACCAGGGACCACTGTGGCTTGATTTCTATCCTTAGCATTGCTCAGCACAATGCTCTGTTCATGATACATAGTAGGTCTTTGCCAGGCAAATAGCTGAATCAGGGCCATCCTGCTGTAAGGCAGTGCATGAATCGGGAAAAGAAACAAAGCTTTGAATGGAATTAAAATGGAAGTTCATACAATCTAATGCAGTGTTGGTACAAGCAACTAAAGAGGTGTAGATACAATGTTGCATTTAAGAAGATAAACATCTGGAAAACCAGAAGCCAATGTCAGGAGCCCCCCTGCCAAAAAAAAAGGAAAAATGTACCAGATGTGAATCTAGATCTGATGTTGTTTTTAAACTTTATGCAGTAATACAGAGACACCTTCACTTACACTATGTCTGCTCTACTGGTAAGTAGAAAGGTACACGGAGTAATTGAATACCAAATGCCGTCCATACGGAAGTCAGCCTTTTGTTTTTATTAGTAAGCAATAGGAGAGCAATCAATAAATGCTGCAGGCAGTGGTGACGTGCCTGGCCTTGCTAATCGGATGTCCTGGTGCGCAGGAAGAATCACACCAAGACTCTGTACTGATAAAATGCAAATGAGGAGACACTGTGTATCCAGAAAGGGTGGTGTAATTCCATCTTAAATTATTTCAGGGTCCCTTCCTCTCACGTCCTTTTTCTATGCTGCATTCCAATTTATTACATTAAACTAGAACTCTGTTGTGACATTCTTTGAAACAATTACATGCCAAATTGACCGTGCGTAAAGGACAGTGCATGTTTGATGGGAATGAGGTCCCATGGTCTGTGCACTTTAAAACCCTGCCTCAGCTCCATATTCACCTACCCTCTCATCTCGCCCCCACCCTGTGGTTGCTTCCCAGGCCACGGCACGTGTTCCTGTGGCCGCTGCGTTTGCGAGAGCGGGTGGTTTGGGAAGCTCTGCCAGCATCCGCGGAAGTGTGACATGACGGAGGAACAAAGCAGGAGTCTGTGTGAATCAGCAGATGGCATATTGTGCTCGGGGAAGGGTGAGTATCTCTGCGGGAGCCGGGCTGGATTCCTGCTCTGACACTGAGCAGCAACTAGCAGCCATCTTTTCCAGAAAGAAAACCATGTGGGTCTGCCTGCACCAGGCCTGACGCCTGAAGGTTAACCGTGGGAAGTTCTGCAGCTGAGACAATGAGATGCACAAGAGAAGGTTCATCACAGAAACCCTCAGCCACGTGTGTGCCAAGTTCTTGCTAAATGAAACAGAATTAATAATTTTATAAGGAATAAGGGCAACAGAATATGCCAGATACTGAATGGACCCTCCTCCCCCATGCACAGAAAGGCAGGCCCATCATTGAGTTCACCTCTGAAAAGCACAGCCCAGAACCGCAGAAAAGTGATCACTAGTGCCTGAGATGCCAAAAACATGACTTTTGGAATTTCCGGGGCTAAATTTTACAGATGTTTGTGGTGAAAGGGAGAGTTGGCAGTGTGAGTAAGATGTAAGAGGGGACTACATATTTAGTTTCATAAAAAAATAAAAGAAAAAGGATATGGGTCCTACAAATCTGGTGCAATTTGCTTTGACCTAAATATTACCAGCTATTCCAAGCAAATGCATGTAACCTGATATGAAAAAATAGATAATAGTTCAACAAAGAAAAAAATGTTTACAAAATGGTTACAGCACACAAGTTGGTGGGAGGGAAGCCACTGATCCAGTCAGGTCTTCCCTAATCCCTCCTCCACACCTGCAGGAGCAGGAAAACTAGAGCAGATTGTTTCTGAGCACAGGGGACTGGTAGATGGAATGCAGGATGTCTTGCTCTTGACGTTTCTGTATGATATTCTGGAAGGGACCTGGGGACCTGCGATCATGGTGCATATGGCACTGCCTAGGGCCTGCTGTATTCCTTCTGCCAGTGCCAAGGAGGACACCTGTGAGTGGCCGTCAAGGTCCTGGGAGTTGGGGCTCCTCTCAGGCCTCCTCTTAGCCCCGTGGCCTCTGTGCAGAACAGACAACCCCTCGTTTGGGACAAGGCACAGCTCTAGCTGAAGTTTCATTTATCCTGAGACATTCCCCCTGGTCAGGAGAAGCAGTGAGATAACTTTCTGAAGAAAACAGACCAGGGGCCCCGAATAGTATTAACAGAGAGCTCCAGCAGTGAAGCCACCTCCTGGGTGAGGGAGGTCTGTGTGGCAGGTGTGCCAAGCGTCACGTGTCCTCTAAACAGTGGCGGTTGCTTTTCCCATGATGCAAGGCCAGTGCTATCAGGTTGAGAGACTTTTGGACACAACTTGAGACGTGAAAGAGGATGGATGCTGTGATACCTGTGGAGCCAGGAGGAAAGTTGAAAATGGGCACTAACATGCTTATTTCAATAGCTAACCGGGTCCTTGGTTTCTAGGAACTCTGTGTACAAGACTTTCTGTTTACAGAGCTCCGGCCAGGAGGCCCTGCCTCCAACCTAATGCTGTTACAGCAGGCAGGTGGCACTTAAATGCATTAAGAGCAATCACTTTGTTCCTTGTTTGTTCTCCCATCAAATTCAATTGAATTCCAAGCCCTAAACAAATCTTCTACCAGCTCTGTTCTCAGGGGGCCTTGGCAACTGGAAACTCCTGCCTTGGCTTCAAGCTGTGCTGAGAAAACCAAAAGGTGGGAGAAAAGGTTAAAAGGAAGAGACTAAGGGACAGAATTGGGGAGAAAGAGATTCATGAACAACCAGGAAAAAGGCAGCGATGGAATTAAACTGAAGTGGGGGGGATAAGAGGGATGTTATCAGCTCAGAGGAGAATGTTCTGTGTATAAAAAATCATGAGAATGATTAAATGTTTTGAATTAGATATTCTCCTTTCTGAGCATAACTCCTCGCCTAGAGCTGTACACTCTAGATACGTTTTTACTTGGTTTTCCTAAACAGCCTTTAGTTGAGATAAGGTACATGTGCATGTCTGTTTCACAGTGTGGAGACACCCATTCCTATTAGACCACAGGTGTGCCTGTGTGCAGCCATTGTGTGTGTGTGTGCACGCACACTGGACACACTGTCACATCATTAACGCTGTCCATCAGCAGTTCTTCCTGAAGTCACGTCTAGTGGTAAGTTCAGGAGGAATGCACAAGGCCGTCTGCAGCTGTGGGAAATCACAGCCTGCCATCTCCTAAACCAGCGTTCTCAACCTTCCTAATGCCTCGGCCGCCCTTAATACAGTTCCTGTTGAGAACCGCTCTTTTCATGCAAAAGAGTTGTTTAATTTCAAGAAATAGACATCCTTATTCAAGTGATTTTAGTCTGAGGAAAAAAATTTTTAGCATCATAAAGGTAGAAAATAAAAAAAAAAAGCTGACTAAATATTGACCCAAAGGCATTTCCTCAAAACCAAACCAAACTGAAAAAAAAATCTCTCTAGTTAATGCCTTTTCAAATTATTTGCTCCATGTGGTGGAAATATATCCAGAGATCAATGGAAGGCCCAAAGCATATTTGTCTAAAGGATAGAGAGTTTCAGAATCTTTAAACTCAAGGGGGGTTCACAGTTGGATGCCCAGCTGGCGGGGTTGGGGCTCCTGCTGGGGCAGCATCTGGGGCGGGGCCTGGGGCTGGGGCGGGGCCAGCAGCTGCTCCTAGGCTCTTTTCTTTCCTACAGTTCTGGAGACCCCAGTGCTGGATTACAGAGAAAGAAAGGGGCCCAAACCATGATCATGGAACTGTGGCCGGTTGTAGGCACAGAGGATAATGGGGACATAGCACTTGTCCCCAGGTCCCATGGGGAGAAACCCTCATTCCAGGTCCTCAGGAGAAGTGACTTACGGAACAGACCCAGGGATGTCAACACGATGGCAGAGAAGAGAAACCTGCACTAAATTATTTGTCTAGGGCCGTGTATTTCTTGCTAAATCTCATGGGCTTCTCGAAATCCCATATCATTTATCTGAGATGTGTCAAGGAAAGCCCTTCTCTGATGACAGCCCTGGCCCAGGAACACCCTTTAATGCCCTGTCCCTACCAAAACAAGGCTGAGACACACACTTCCCAAGGGCTGTGAATAAAGCACTCACCTCAGGAGATGATGAAGAAATAGCATTTTATTTCTTTACAAATTTATAGCCAACAAATCACTGCATAGAAAAATGTAAAACAAGATACATCGTGTGACCTTCATAACAGATGGAGTGGTTAGTACAATGGTGAAAACTGCCTGCGGAGACGTCCGGTTGCAGCATTTGGTCAGGCTTAACGAATGGAAGAGGAAGTGTGAGGTTAGTCATGGAATGGGCACCTCGCCCTCAGACCCCGGTGTTTTGGGGATAACCAAGAGACATGAGCTTAGCAGCCAGACCTCCACTAACATGAGCTGCTTTCGCAGAATACGTGATATAATTCGGTTATGTTGTCATTGTCGTTGGGGACTTATTTTTTTGCATCCAAAGCGCTGCAAGAACACTTTTGCCTTGATGGCTCCAACCTGGATCCAGGTGATCACCTCTGATAATCCTACAGGTTGCTGCTGTGTGGTCACGACCCGAAAGACATCATTAAACATTCAGACATTTCTCCCGAAACCCTCACAGTGATATTTGTCGGGCCCCACTTCATTCAAATAAGCCCAGAGTACACTGCTTCACCGCCTCCTTGCCTCCCCCAAGACGGCCCTCTGGGCACACCTGCAGGGGCACCGCCCTCAAGTCTCAAACTACTGGGTAGGAGCGTCTTAGTTGTGAGAGACGCCAGCGACAGGCAGATGGTGGGTAGAAGAGCAAATTTAATCAGATTGAAATCTAAGTGTTGCTGACTGCCTATGTGGTGCAGGTGGGGCCATCTCCCTTCTCTGTATCATTCCATTCCCATCTTTAAAGGCAAACTTTCAGTTCTTCCCCTTTTTTTAAGTCCTGAGAATGCTCTGAAGACACGAGAAAATGTGGCTAATTCCCCCAGGGATGGAAGCCACAAAATAGCCCAGACAGGAGATGGGAACCTTCTTAAAGATCTTTCTAGTGAGAAAGCAAATAAACGGATTAGTGGTGTTGTGGTTATTAACTTAGCACCGCAGAGCTCCCACCAAGACCAGCCTGCTGCTCTCTGGTCGGGCTGGATCTTGGGGGTGGAGTGGGGGCTGTGAGTGTCTCCCGGCTACCTCATTTGAACATTTGCTCCCCTCTTGGTAGTCACGCAGCCCAGGTCTCTGACAGAACCTCCCTACGATTTTCTAGAGAGGGACAACTTGACCCTCATCAGTGATGAAAACAGGCAGAGTGCTCTACAAGAAAGATGCTATAATAGGTCCTAATAACTCCTCATGCTGTGTTGTTATTAAATTTCATCTATGCCTAGTTTCAGCAGTAGAAGAATTTCCTACCTCTAAGACGCAATGAGCTTTGACAAACAGAACAGAGTGATAGAGCCGGGAAAGTGCTGGCCTAGAAAAGTTGCTCTTTCATGGAACATACACAATCAACCCTCAGTTTTTATTCTAACTATTTCAATGACTAGTAGACTTGGGGAAATGGAATTTACTCACCAAATGCTCTATGCATGTATGCCACAGTGACTTAGCTGAGTTACTAGTTTAAGAAAAGACTTTACCCTGGCCTGAAGCTAAGCATTTCAGAAGCGAGAGCAGGATGAGAAATAGTTCCAGCACCAGAGGTTGCAATTAAAGATGAAATGTGAGATCTTTTCACGGATGGTGGCACTCACAAACAGTGTGTCTTAGACATGGTGTATGAACATTGTGGACATAAAAAAATCCTTCATATTTTATAGTAGAAATAATTCTGCAGTGTGTGGAAGATGCTATTTTATAAACCACTAACACAGTCAAATTCTTCAAATAATTTTCCTCCACTCATGGAAATATTAACACTAATGATGGTTGCTTCTCAGGCAGTTCCTCTGATAGTCAATGAACTACTTCACATTCTCTTTGTTGGCAGATATATCACTAACCTAATTTATTGAAAAAAAGCAGTTGAGTGTTGAAAATTTCATTTTAGAAACATGGATACATTTAAAATCAGGATTAACACATTTGTAAAACAAGGAAACTTGATACTTGGGGAGGCAACCATCCCTTGCAGGGTGACTGGGGTGGATTAATTCCTGGCTTCAGAGAAACCCCTGACCCGTCAGTCACTCATGAGGACTGACAGATATTAAGGCCCTCGGGAAAAGAAGTCAAGGCTAAATGAAATGACGTGATCACTAAGCCGGAAGGTAAAATAAATGTAAACACAGTTCGCACAATATAATTAGTTCTGACTGCTCTCTTACTTTGAAACATGTGACAAGGAACGGCAGATGTTTAATTTGGCTATCAGGGATTCTTTAACTGCATGTCCAAATTTCAATGCTTAGGACACGTTGGCGCCAATCCCTTCCCCGCATCTGTGACAACTTCATTTTCCTAATTAGGTTGTCAACTCATTTTTTTTTAGTCACTGTATTTCAAAAAGATGCTAACGATTCATCCCCCTCCTCCCTGAAATATTTTGAACTTATCAAGTTCAGAGTTTTGTTAAACATGTCAAAATACTTTTTCTACTTTACATTCTCTTAATATGATTTTGACCTGAAAAATTTGGTGACAGCCATCTTTTAGGAAAGGG
The DNA here is from genome assembly GCA_963574575.1 of Galagoides demidoff. Taxonomy (NCBI): domain Eukaryota; kingdom Metazoa; phylum Chordata; class Mammalia; order Primates; family Galagidae; genus Galagoides; species Galagoides demidoff. Next base: position 33,094 of record CAUYQV010155476.1, on the reverse strand, counting down.
AAGTCCCATCTGGAGAGAACAACCAGCCCAGGGAGCGAGAAGAAAGGGGAAGTCCCTTCTATTTGTTTCCTTTTGATTTTAAAGCTGTCTTTGTTATTACAGTGGAAACAGTTTGCCCATGTGAGGGAATTTTAGCCTGTTATTTAAAGATGTTTAGACTGAGAGAAGTTTATTGTCTTTGGGACATTGTTTACCTCATTTATTTTCTTTGATGTTTACACAGACCATTAATAAAATTATTGCTCAGTAACCCAAAATAGTTTTAATAACCAAAGATGGAGTTTGTTTGTTTTAATTAGGTAGGAGGATAAAAGGAGGGTAACCCAGTGCTTCAGGAAGCATGAAGACCAGTTAGTATGATTATTGATTACGTCAAGGAATCCTGATCATCCGCTCCGATAAGTCAAATAGACATGAATGACAGTGTGTACATTGTTAGAAATTTAATTAGCCCCCTAATATGCAGATGTGTTCCCACTTCAAGAAAATCATGTAAACAAAAGCCCTAAATTATGAGCACAATAATTTAGTGGTTATTTTAATTATAAGTGCATCTGCCTTTAATAGAATTTCCTATTCAATTTCTTTAAAGAACAGGTACTTTTTTAAAAAACATGATTCAATTCAGAAAAAAATATCTATTTTTGAATACCTTTCTGGAAGACCTTCTGTAAAGATCAGCCACGTTCTGCTCTCAGTGACATTTCAACCAGACTGGGCCGACAGACATTTGCTCAAGGCTAATTACAACTGTCTGGATCCATAATGAAGGCCTTCCCGGATGACCTTTGTGAATTACAGCCAGTAAAGCTCCCCTCTGAGAAAATGGCTATTCAATAACCTTTTACCTTTGGAAGACAGGTTATTAGAAGCCTATTGCCAGTGTATCAACAATATTGTATTCTAGACAGGAACCTTTAGCTGTGCTGTGATGGCGCTTTGTAATTTCAGGTTCTTGTCATTGTGGAAAGTGCATTTGTTCTGCTGAAGAATGGTACATATCGGGGGAATTCTGTGAATGTGATGACCGTGACTGCGACAAGCACGATGGCCTCATTTGTACAGGTGCAGTATCGACCTGCTCTAATTGTTCTGTGCCACAGTTTGCAGTCCTGCCAAATGACGCCCCTCACACGTGGGTCAGGTGGCCGGACAGGGCGGCTTTCATATACTCAAGGGACAGTTGGTAGTACCAAGGAACCAGGAAAGGGAAGGCGGGCTTTTGGGAGTAAGTGTGAGCATCATTCCCAGAAACAGAAAAATACAAAAGAATGAAGCGAAATTATATGATTATCGTGAAACGTGCACAAAGTAATCTACCTTTCAGACCCACACAGACGTAGTTATATTTGGAAAAAAGCAAAGAACTCTTTCGCCCATGGTATGAGGGGTGGAATTTTTTAAACAGGATCCAGGTACCACTATTCGATGCGTTGGTTGTTTTCCAGAAAATGGATGTGTGTATGTCTGTAGGGGCAAGGTACAATAAAGGCTCAGCAGTGCTCTCGCCACTGCTGTGCTTATGATTAGAGTCTTAAAATTGGTTATAAAATACATTTGCGTGACCAAGGTACAGGGGACATAGAGGCATGTATATTTGCTCTCCTTATTCTAGCTAAAGGCAAAAGATGAATTTGTCTACGTGTGTCATGGAGTTGGTGGCTTTCAGTCCATCCCTGCTATGCAAGCCTTTTTTAGCTAATTAAGTGGTCTGCCTCAGATTATATCTGGGAGCTTTATGTTTTTGACATTTATTCATGAGTTAGAAATACCTGGCTCTCTAAGGGAATACCAAATCATGACAGGGAAGCCCAGCCAGAGTGATCCTACAGGATGGTTACTATCTGATGGTGGCATCAAATAAATGGCATTAATAGGAAATTTAGATTTATCACAGCTGCTTAGTAAGATGGGACAATAGGATCACTGCACAGTAAGAAAATCTACCCGGGATGAGTGAAATGATTTTATTATGGACACTTAGCGTTTGTAACAGCATATTTAAATTTGGTGCATTTCAATCGTGGTAATGATTCCGTATTTTACTGCAGGGAATGGAATTTGTAGCTGTGGGAACTGTGAGTGCTGGGAAGGATGGAACGGCAACGCGTGTGAAATCTGGCTTGGCACAGAACACCCGTAACCATCACGTGGGAGGGGACTGGTTCCTACTCTTCTAGGCCATTAGAACTTAAAAAATGCAAAGGAAACCATGTATAATCACCACTAGGACAGGTTAAACTGACCATCGTCTGTTTTTCTCTTTCTGGATGCCTGAGTCTGGGTGCTCATTACACACCAGTGAAGCAAACGCTGATGTAAATACACTACAAGTCCTTTCCTTCCGTGACTAACACGAGTGATTCTCAGCAAGAGCAATTTGCACCCAAAACATAGGTGGCCTCAGCTATAATTTTGATTGTCACCACTGGGTGGCGTGGGCAGGTGCAGACTCCAGTGGGCGAGGCCAGGGGTGCTGAACGGGACACCTGCATGACAAAGGACTGTGGGATTCCCAATGTCAGCAGTGCTGGGGTTGAGAAACAGAGGCTGACGTGCACGGCTGATAGAAATCCACAATCCTACACGAGAGCGACTAGGTTAGAATCTAAGGAAAACATAGATCTTCACATAAGTCAATCGAAGAGATTTTTTTCTAGAATTGTCTTATGCTCATCATTTCCATGTGGGAACGGTGAAGATAAACACACAAAAGATACAATAATGTGCGGGGGGGTAGGTCAAGGGGAAAGACTGGTCATTTTTAGCCATAAGTTCATGTGTCTAATCTCACTTTAAACTCACAAAAGATTATCTTAAGATAAAGGAAGATACGAAAAATGTACAATTTAACATTTATAATAAATCGTCACAGAAGATATTTATACTTTGTGTCAATACGTATTTACCTACTGATAATTAACCCCCTAAAACAATTGCTATTCAGGGATATGTTTTTTCAGGCTCCTAGAACTGAGGGATCATATTTATAACACTGAGCAGAAGTTACCTATACAAGAAATTTATTTTTAATTAATTTTTTCATGGTAATGGTGCTTTTTAAAGCATAATACCTACTTAGATAACCGATGGGCCTGAATATGCATTCAATTCACTTAAGAGACTTTTCTTTTTTCTAAGGAGCCCTTACTGGAAAAGTGGTGTCACAAAAGAGATTCTGTGATAAAAATGGCACCAATCAAAAAAAAAAAAAAAGAAAATCTAGTAATGGCTTAAATAGAAATTTCAACTGTTCACTCAGTGATAGGAACAAAATGTTTATTTTTTTATGGTGAAACTTTGCTCTGTATGAAATTCACATTGAACTATGAAAATGTACACTCATTGGGACTTCCCTTATATATTCACAGGTAAATCTACTCATACACATTAGCTTAGACAACCTTTAATTATTTAGAGCTTAAAAAAAGAACCCACTTTTTCCCTAAATGTGAATATTTTGTAAAATCCTAGAATAATGTAGCAAAATCATTTCCATATTGTTCAAAGATGAAAATTTTTACTTGGAAATTTTATTTTAATGATGTCAATATCCTAGAGTCATGGCTTGGACTTTCGAAGTCAAATCACCAAAAATAAATACACTGAGTTACTTAAAAATGTCATATTGAAAATTGTTGTGAGAGAAAATTTAACTGGTGCTAAATTTTATGGTACTACTAATGGTCTCATAACTTCATAGAATTGTACAAATATTACCTCTATCCTGAGAGTAAGGAGTGCAACCTACTAGGTGTATCTCTGTTCGGATGTAAATTGATCTATCAGTTTTGTAAAATAAGGGAGATGTAAGTAGCCAAAGAATAACAGAAATAACATATATTATTTCCTCTTCTCTCTTTAAACATTTTAAGCCTCAGAAAAAACTACTGTAATTGTTCAGCAGCAATTTTGATGACCTTTTTGATGATGTTCAGACATTGAATTCATTGGAATATCTAGCCAGCATAATATAAATGACGTTGTATTTCTATAAAGGACCAGATAGTAAATATGTTAGACCTTGTGGGCCACATATGCCTCTGTCTCTCATTCTTCTTCCTTCATGTTTACTACTTTAAAACTGTGGAATAAAATAAAAATTCATTCTGAGCTCTCAGGCCATACCAACCAGACTGAGGGCTGGCTTTGGCTTGTGGCTGAGTGGGAGTTTGCTACCCTTGCTCCACTGGAATCCCAGGGCTCGTCGCAACCTCAGATGTGTCTTACTTTTCTTAAAAGTCTCTATGTGTTGTTACCTATTTTCCAAACAAGTAGAGCAAACATGCTGTTTTTTTTAAAAATCATTATATTTCCATAGACGTTTCAAAAATGTCCTTGACGTCTATTTCTTTCTAGAAAACAAAGTTTAAATACTAGAGCAATGACCATACCATAAAACTAAAAATGTAATTTGTCTACATTTTTGGACAAAGATGAAAATACTCACTTAGTTACAAATTATAGACCACAAACTGAATTGTAGCCCCAGTCACGTAGCATCTAAACTCTCAGCAATGCTTTTTCTTTGAAAATAGAAGTATTTACTTTCCATCTGCTGTAACTGTGTGTGAATGTGTGTGATTCTCACTGTAGCAACAGAGAGATCAATACACTACTAAGATGTGATTGAATGTATACTTTTTAGATTAAAAAATAAACAGGTAAGTTACACATAAAGACACACATTCTAGCCTTCTTAAATGTGATTTTGTACTTCAACCTTGTATGCTAAGATAGAAATTCTCTCTACATAACAAACAGAGCAACAGAAAACTCTTGGAAGAAATAAGCAAAATTCATGGGTTTGTTCATGATTTTAGGGAGTCGCAGTAGATTTAATGTCAATTGGAAGGGATACGGCAAGTTTACAGGTCATGTCGACACTAACCCTGCTTGTCTGGGAAACCTTCTGAGGGATTCCTCCACAAGGTCTTTTCCTGAAAAGCCAACCAGTGTCCTGAGACATGGGAGGAGAATTGTTATTCCCAGTACTTTTCTGGACTCGTTGAGCTCATCGGGATCCCAGAAGCTCAGTGGAAGGGATGGCCTCTATCATCTCAAGTGCAAATGCAAATACTATCTCTGCCAGTAGGCTTCAGAATTTGAGTGAACACCAAGGGGTGGGAAACACGTAACTTAGCCTTACTTTGCAGAGTCAACCATTGAAACTTTGAAAGCCCTTGGTATTCAAGAAAACCACCAGGCCCAAAAGCTCAGCTATGAAATATATTTTACTTCAAAACAATGCAATTTATAACATATTATGGATTTTGATACACCCACATTTTAAAAAATAATTGGGAATTTAGCTCAACTCTTTCCCCTTGATACAGATTCTTTCTGAAATAAAATTGAAAATTATCTTCAATTCTATTCATTTTCTTCTAAATTGGATCATAGTCAATCTGGTTTCCTATTGGAGAAGTGTCAAATGTTAGGTAACCCTATAATATTGGGGATAAAATTATAAATGAAGTGATGCCTGCTTAACTTAAAAAACAGGAAGTTTTTGTTTTGTTTGTTTTTTAAAGAAAACCAATTATGATACTGGTCATCCTGAAAAACCACCTATTTTCGTACTTTACATATTACTTAAGCAAGTGGCAAGGTATGATAAAGAAACTCTGTTTACTCTCCAAGAGGCAAACGATTGGACTGGAACAGGAGACATCTCCAGATTCGCAATGAAATACTACTCAGTTCCATTTTGCCCTTTATGTAGGGTGGACAATTTGCTTGTCTTCCATAATTTTTCCAAGTAAAGGGGTAGCAAAATACTTTAGAAAGTAAACTTAATAGAAAACAAAAATACGTCAGTGGAAATATCAAAACAATGAACATTTCCGAGCATTGTTGAAGGATCAGCTAAGCAATCAGCTACCGTCACAAGTCAGTGGAAACATCCCTCCCGTACCAGATATGCATGCAGAAGGGGAGGAGTTCTGGGGAGACTCGATACAGTGGACATGTGCAAACACACAGTCTATAAATACAAATGAAGTCCATCAGGTTTACTATACAGAACATCAATAGTGACAGAGTGCACTTGTTAATAATAGCAAACTTAATTTCTGAGGGGAAAAAAACGGTGAAGTCTTATCCCAGAAGAATAGCAAGAGAGGTATCGTCAAAGAGCTAAAATTTTCTTTGGCATGGTAAAGGGGGAAATCAAGATTACCAACTTATTTACATGACATTTTTCTATATGGTGGGTGATGCAATGCCATTTTGTTACATAAAGTTGTTTGATGTTTTCTTTAATATGCCTTCATATGAATATTTTATTCAATAAGTTGTATTTGTAAATACAACAAATGATATTAAACACAGAAACTGTACAATGCAGACAAACTCTTTGTATGCAAATTGAGGAATACATACCAACAATTCTCGGTACACAGGTCCTACTACATGCAGTTCATCAGTGCTGTCCTCTTCCCATGCAACAGGTGAGACCAGACACAGAATAAATGACCTAACTAAATTACAAATAACAGGGACCCCTCTGCAGTATGTCTAAACATATAGTAGAAGAGAGTATGTTGACATCCATTCTTAGGGATAAATTCCCTTCTAGACAATCGATATATATAAAACAAAACAGAGGTCCACATTTACAGAAGTCTGTCATTTACAAAAATAAATCTTGCTTTAATTTAGACCAATAAACAAGCTTGTGGGGGAGAAAGAAACCAGCAGGTGGAACTGATTATTAAAAACAAATAGGAGGGGGTTGTTGGTAAGTGTGTGTGTGTGTGTTGGTGTAAGCAGTGTCTACAAGCCCATGTAATTGGATTTACAACTTTAATTACTCAGAGTTTGCCACATATCATGGGATATATGTCATCCCTAAATAATTGGCTAACTGGAATTCATATCCTGTTAAAAGCAGTAGGCTTTAAAATGGCATAACAATAAATTGAGAATGGTCAAAGGAATCATTTGATTGTATTTGTAATTTAGCATCATTGACAATAAATCTACTCAAACGTTATGCTAACTTTTTATTTATTCAAGTAGAATCCAATGTGAAAATGAAATACGCATAAACAGGTAAATTTATACTAAACCTTTAATCAGCTAAGCAGGCCAAAATTTTTAATGCTGGGCAAGGGCTGTCATGGAGATTTATGAAAGCAGTGACAAAATAATTTCCCAATAAATACAGTGCAGATGGGGAAAAATGGCAACTGGGTCATCCTTCCACATAGAAATAATAACAAGAGCCAGTACATTGATCCCACATAAAGTTGTGTAAATGAGGTTCAGTTTGGTATCAATTAACTCTTCTGAGAAGAAAACATTGAATTTTATTAGCTGTACACAGAGTTATCAAATATATTTCCAAACAATTTGGTCTTAAACATTTTGAAACTCTTTATATCCAATCCTGAACCCTTTGCATGGAATCTTCGCTGTGAAGCCAGCTATTCCTGGCCTTTCTCCGTAGTTGTCTTCCCTAAGCTCAGAGTGTAAGCAGTATTAAGTTTAAACGGAAATTAAGGAGGCAGAAGAAAACAAAAGCAAAGGAATTGGATGGCCCGAAATCCTGATGTGTGAATGTGCCGGTTTGCCTTTGTTTGTATCTAGGATAGTTCAACAGACTGTATTCTGAGATCATGACAAGGCACCTCTAATCCAGCCGTTGGGCCCTGGGGGGCCCCAAACGCTGAGTTAGAGGCATGTACTGGTGAAATACACAGTACCAGACTCAGCATGCTGAGCTAAAAAAAATATTTTTTCCTAATATGTCCAGTTTAAAAACTTGTCATTAAACACCAAAAATATTAAAGTCTAATTTATAACTAACGTTTGCATTGCTGCTGCAGAAAAGAACACAACAGCCGCCTTGCCCATGCTCTGCTGAGTATGAGTGGAACGCAGCCCAAACGGGGTGGCATTGAGTTTGGTTCGTTAAAAACAGGAAGGAGTATGCCGGAAATGGACTTAGGTAGTGCAATTCTTGTAGGTTGTAAGTATTGATTTCTCTCTCTTTTTTTTTTTTCCAAATAATGAGAATTAATAGATGAAAAATGAACCTTAATCAGGCCTACAAGGCCTACAGAATTCGTTGGACCCACTTTCTCAAAAACCAGTGGGTCTTGCTCGCTGGGCAAGGCAAATGTTACCATTACCAGTAAGCTTGTGATATGTATAAAACACACACGCACAAAGAAACCAGAGGGGGTGTCAAACACGTATCAGAGAGAGCTTCCCGGGGACTGTGTTTGACCCTTTCCCACCCAGACAACACCGACCTCGGGAGCACAGTATTTGCTACTAGATAGAGCATATATGTGTGTTTAATCAATAGTGTGAGCCAGAGACAACGATCTTAATCTTTATAGATGCGATTTATAATAATAGATTTAGGAGACTTCCCGATTCCCTGATTGCTCTCCCAACTAAGCCAACTGCAACATTGAAGGTTTGGAGGACACAATCCCTGCAAAAGGTCACAGACAATGGAGCGAGCAGCCCTGTAAAAGTGGGAAGAAGAGAAATCCATAATAGCACAGGTTTACAGCGTCTAACTAGAAATTACTCAGTATTATCTGTGTGCTACAAAACTGAACTGAAACACATGGATCTCGCTGAAACAGGACTCAAAAAGGATTATGGGTAGCTGTCAGCAGGCAAGGTATGGAGTGTACTTGTGAAGTATGTCAGTATGTCATTCACATGAAGTGTCACAGTCACAGAAAAGATATTAAAAAGGCATTCCATATCTGGTAGGGCATTCCATGGTCTGAGTTAGCTGGTTATCCAGGTGTCTTCTTGGGGGGGTGCAACAGATTGAGATTTATCCGCTTGCAACAGAGAAGTTCCGAGACAGCACAGAGCAAGCCTGGGCTTACTGGCAGCAGCTCGTTAGCCACGGAGCAGGAGTGTCTGGTAAGGATAAATCACTCAACTGTGCTCAGGACGGAAGAGTCACAACACCTGTGGGGATCTGGCTATGTCGTCTTACTCTTGTTGACTGGTTTCCCTCCGTTCATGATTGCAGACGCGCTTGTGCTTTTACTCGGCGTCACCCCAGCCTTCGGGACCGTTTCTCCAACATCATGCAAGGATGGTTCTCGGTACATGGCAACTAGGGATGGGAAGAAAGGAGAGAGAGGAAACATTGCCTGGTTAGGGGCAAGAGCGGACCCTCCATACACGCCCAGACTTCAGCTGTTTGCCCATTTCTGTTTCCCCAGAAGTAAAGCAATTCCATGGAGAGGGAATTCCTAGCTTAAAGCAGTAATTTCCAGGCAATACACAGAGGACATTACTTCCTCCACATTCTCTGGTTTACATTCCTAATATATGTAGATTGGTGGGCATGGGTTTTTGTACAGGAAATTTATATGGGAGCTATGTCATCTTCGTGGACCTATGATATCTTTCAGTCTCTCTTCCGCCCTGCCACACACACACGTGCACATGAACTATAAGAAAATGGAAAGCATTTAACCTGATCCTTTTTGTATAGAAAGGAAAATTAAGACTTCAAATTCACACAAACAATAACCAAGAACACTCTTCCTTTAGGCCAGGGCCTCCTGGAGATCATTGTTTGTATTTTCTCTTCTGCAGTCATTGAAGGAGGTCCTTGAACAACTGGGGGCAACTGTGGAGCATTTTCCATATTCTTTATGCCTCATATTTTGATATTATTTAAAAAACCTAATAATTGATGTCATATGGGACAGAAGCATAGAATAGCAGTACAGCTATTGAGAATGATGCTTCAGCAAACTCTGAGCAAGTATCTGGTGACATATGATAGTCCACGTGGCTTCTCAGAAAGTGAGTTTTTGAAAATCCTGGGAAAGGACGCGTCAGTGACACAGCTGTTTGGGGAAAACTAGTAAAACCTCCATAGCTGATCACCTGCCTACATGGACCACCTCCTTAAGTTGACCTAATTTTTATAGAGCAGACATGCACCACATGCTCAAATCAGTATAGGAGGCCTAGGTCCTTATATTGCCCATCTCCACATATTGACCAGCTTGTCATAGTCCCTTCGGTGGTCACCTTACAGAATTCCTACTGTATGGAGTTCAAGTCATCTGCTGTTAGAAATATAAGTGCATTAGAGCTGCCCAAATGCCTTCACGAGTTTTTGGAAGTTTAAGGTATCTTCTGAGGAGCCCTTTTGTTTACTTAGGATGATCTATGACACTCATGTTCTGTGTCCCAGGTGGTAGGACATTTCCTTTCCCATCCGTGCATCATGTGACTTTTCAGCCACAGATGTCCTTCAAAGTATACCTGTCTGTCAGGCCTACACTAAATGGCTTGGCAAGGTATTAAAGGAACTAATACGTATTCCTGAAGCACACTCCTACTATCACAGCACTGACCTTCATCATCTGTATACTGAAGAGAGATGAGTGCCCTGAAGTATCAATAATTAAATCAATCCCTAATTTGTCCAAACATTTCCAATGATATAATTTATATCCTCTATGGATTTTGAACATTTGAAATTAGTTTTCCTCTATCAAATAAACAATGTGATAAACAATTTTCTATTTTTGGAGTACTTCGCTCTGCTAATTATTTGAAAACATGATGAAAATATTATTTCTCTTTTACACACACATGCACGCATACATGACACTCATGTACACACAACAGTTCAACACGCAATTGAAATTACAAGGGTTAATGTCACTATTATTTCACACCATTGGAGTCTCAGATATTTCCTATGGGGTATATGGAATAAGTGGTTTCCAAATTTTACTTCAGTTAAGTGATATACAGGCCCTTTTGGTTTTCATTACATTTATGCAGCTAAGGAAGATTTAGAAATTTAGTCAATTCTTAACCATCTGTACTCAAAACATAAAATTAGTCAAGGTAGATGAAGCAAGATAGCAAATAAACCATGGTCTTTGTAGAGCTGCTCTGAATTTAGTTTTTTATTTTTCATTTAGAATTTGAATATCGGTGAGTTTGCTAGTATCAAATTCGTTTAAAACAATCAGGCCCTATCACAGATTTGTCATTGGGAAGGACAGAGAAATCCTCTAATGTTTTTCTACTCTAATTTCTAATTTCTAATCTATAATTTCCCACATAATGATAATAATTGACTTGCATTTCAGACTCTGAAACAATTTGTTCTTTCCTACCTAGGTCCTGGTGGCTAATTATTTGGGTTTCAATAAATTATTCTAGAGGCAAGTTTAATTAAGAGTCAACATTGTGAAGATTTTAAAGGCAATATTAACAAGGGCCATTTTCCAAATTTAGGCAAACTGAAACTTAATTAGATAAGTTTATCTGTTTCACTCACAGATGATGAAAACTTTCAAATTATCTTATTTCTACTTGGAGCATATGGATTATGAAATTAATATGCTTTTTCTGTTGATGGTTAAGGCTTTTCTGTAGAAATAAAAAAAAATAAAGAAAATGGAACTGTCTAGCTTACTCAGTTATTATAGATTTGATCTTCTGAAAAAGAGGAAACAAAAGTATTTGAATAGAAAACACATATCAATAGCCTCAAAATCATTTTTTTTTCAGTTCTCAAATAAATGTTACACAGATAAGAGTAAATGGCACTTCTGGCAGAATCATTAATGAGAAAGGTACAGATGTTTCTGATTAATTAACACATTTTGCAGCTTGCTCTTTGAGAAGGAGACCGAGGTCAATGTGGAGGTTCTATTGTTCACATGTAAGTGCAGATAAACTATTTTAGTAAAAGAGGGTAATGCTAAAAGTTTGTGCAAGGAAGAATTATGCAGTTTGAAAAGCAGTAATTCCAAACTCCAGAATTCTTCCCTATATAATGTCACCTCTTCATGTTATGTCATGAGAATTCACAAGTGTGTAATTATTTGCATAAAATCAAAAAATACTTATTTTTCCAATATACTTATGGTAATAGGTTTATAATGTTTTATACAGATTTTAATTTATTACAATTATCTAAGGGACAGAGCAGTTGAGGCAGTGAACATTTGAGATATTGGAAGGGACGCAATGTATACACATGAGCGTGTGCACACACACACACACATGCATGCACACATATGCAGAATAAAGTGTGTAAAGGGCACAAATCCCAGGTGGCCAGCTTGAGTAGGCATCTGTGCACTATCCCCTAGATCAAGATAAAGGACACTGCAGCACTCCGTCAGGGTGCCTTGTCGCCATGGTAGAGGCATCAATTTGAACAATAAAATGTACACTAAGTCCGACAAGGATAATGCACACGCACACTCACCTTCCAATGGCTTGGGTAGAAAATGAGCTGCTGGTTTGGTTTTCTTTACTCTGTTCCCTTTCATAACTTGCCCTTCTTTATTTAATCCCAAAAACCAGGCTCTACCAGATTCTTGTTGTCTGTACAGCATGGATGAGTAGATTACATAATAATTTTCAAAAACAGATTCTTTAAATTTGCATTCAGGGGTAAAAAGTTCCTGTGGCAAGAAAAGAAAGAAAGGAAAGTTAGAGGGCAGGAAGGAACCAGATGGTCACTGTGCTTTTGTTCATTTTCTAGAAAGCAAACTTGGTGAAAGAGTCAGCTCTTTGGCAGGGACGATAAGCTATACTTCTTCCTGTGTGCAATAATCGTAAGTAATTTTTTCAGTATACAATGGATTGAGAACAGTCTGCTATTTGGAATACATACAGGCAAAGTAGGAATGACAGAAAATAGAGGATGTGAGCAAACTCAGTAGTTTCACTTAAACAGAATACAATCCAACCAGACTATAATCAGAAAAGAGGCATTAAAGTAGCATAGAATAGTCATGATAAATTCCACAAAACTAAAATGGATGAAAGATACTTTATAATCTCTATTACATATCTGCATAGAAATAATTATATGGTATGCCCTAGGAATTGCCAGTTGTTACTTGGATCACTGATATTATAGGGTGATATTAATACATTTTATCTGCAAAGAAGCATACTGAAACTTTGGATGAAAGCCATGACTATCACCTGTCACACAAGCCAGCCCCTAGACCTGTTGTTGGGTGAGCAGCTGAGGCCAGGTGTCACGTTAGCTGCTCATAGAGACAGAAGCTGAGAATAATCACCTACTTCCACCCACTGTGTGGAGCTGCAGCGGGACTCTTGAAGATAAACATGAAAAACTTGCTGAATCCCCCCCTCCCCCAGCATTTTTGGAAAGAGTTAACTAAATACGATTAGGCTCAACACCATGGTCTATATTGATTCGTGGGTAGCACAAAACTTACTATTCATACTTTACAATGATCATTACTATTTCAAATATCCATAGATGATTTTTACATATTTCTAAAACTTCCATTGGAAGTAATCACCTTGAATATGATGCCATGCATATTAACAAGACGTTGTGAAGGTGCCATCTACACGTGCATTTCTGACGTCCCTCATTAAGAATAAATTTTAATGTTCAGCTTTTAGACCAGAGAAGATGCTTAACTAGGTTTTGTGGCTATTTTTAAAAGGACCACCACCGAGCTGTCCTAGACGTATGTGAAATACAGATGCAAAACCGAGATTTATTGTCACTGGTCTATTTAAAAATATCACTATGCTCAAAAAATACACACAAGATTTTCACTTCTCCTTAATAGATCTTATCATGGCTGAAAACAAATTTAGTTTTCTTTTTTTGAAAAGGTTCTATAAACCACACTCAACAGGGGCTAAAAATTAAGAGTTGGATTCATGCCAGCTGTAATAGCAATGTGACATAATTACATGTAGAAAATTTCTTTCACTATTTCCCTTAAGTGTGTGAACTACCAAGTGATCACTTGTGTAGGATACAATTTTTTTGGTATGTTCCATACCTTTAAGTAACTTTAACTTCGCTGAGCTAACAGTTTGTTTTAAGGGGAACAGGTTTTATTAATGGCATGACAAGGATGACAGATACAGCAATCAATCTGGTCAGATTAAAATAGCCAGAAGGCAGATTTAACCCCCTTCCACTCCAATTTCGTAGAATTTTGTTTCTCGTAGATGATGCTACCTCAAGTTGGAGTAAGATCCTGCCCAAACAAATGTGCTGGCCTTCCCCTAACTCTGCATCTCCAAACAGCTCCTGTCGGTTCCCTCACTAACACACGAGAGCCGCTCTGAGTCAGTGCACAAGCCACACCTCAGAGAAGAGACTGAGAAAGTGATTCATGGTCATGGGTTTATGGAAAGGAAAGCAAAACAGAATACTATGAACCGGGCTGCTCCCCAAGCGACTATATTGGCTGAAAGTACAGCTGAAAAAAGATTAGACTTTGGCATGTCACTTGTCTTTTTATTGAGACAGAGAAAGGCATCTGAGAATATTGTTTACTAGTGAAAACCTATCTCCAAACCAGCTGGACGTGGGATGGTCAGAGCAGGCTGGGAGGTTACTTGGTGGAGGTTGGAGGAGCTGGCACTGCCTTCTGGGGCATCAGAGATCACGGATACCCATCTTTTATCTACAGAAGCCAGGGCCTCCGGCTTTGTCCAACCCCTATTCTTATCCTATCACTGCTGCCATGATATACAAAGCAGGGTAGATGTTGTCTCCATCACTGTGAGTAACTATTGTCTACACTCTGAACTAAGCTGAATATGAAAGAGTAGAAGACTCCTGAGGTGGAGGAGTATTTATTATTCTCAATGCACAATTTAAGGCCTTCCGACACACTGCGTCTTTTCAGATAAAATACTGTATCCTAGAACTGTGAGGAAGTCAATTCCACAGCCCTTTTCTGTGAGCCGTGCTGATGATGTCACAGATATGGGCGCCCTTCTGCTTTCCACAGCTGAGAACCACTGATGCCGCTGCCTGTGGGGGTGAACACTGATCCATTTTCAGCTTTCTTTGTTCCCGGCTAAATAATCACTGCACACGTGTAGACACATACATGCATACGCTACATTCAAATATATTATTGTCTAATGCATTTTCTCAAGAAGTTTTAAGAACTTAATCTGTGCCTGAAAAATGCCACAAAATCCAGTATCCTCAGGAGAACTGATAGAACCAATGGAAGCTGAACTTAGTCACTCTTTATTTGGTGCCATAGGGATGAATATAATTTCACCTTATAAATGGGAGGCAATGGGGCAGATAAACACCAGTGTGGGATCAGACCTGAGGATTCCGTGTTGGTCCCACAGCTTACTAGCTGTGTAATCCTTGGGGAAATGACTCCATCTCTCTGGGCTTCCATTTTTCAACACTAAAATGAGGACAAAAAATCATAAAATACGAATCTGTCGTCAGTGTGGAAGACGACTTTGAGACATAGGTGCTTCTGGTCTGATGATTTGAGCCCATTTTCTCACAGAATCGAGCTAGAACCTGTTTGCTGAGCATGAGTAGATGTGAGTTCCCTTTAATAGTGAGTATTAATATTATAAAGAGAAAATGGGAAACACACAGGAGGGGGAAAACACTGCCAGAATTGGGGTCCACTGAGCTCTGAAGTTTCTGGAAGCAGGAGCAAAAAGAGAAAATACTATATGTTGTAAAAATGATTCCAGAGAGAACATCTTTTCTTTCTCTTGGCTAACTTCTAAAAGGTACTTCCTTTCAAGGGACCTATAATGTGACAGCCATTGACTGAAATGAACAAAAAGACTCCTCTCCTTGTAGCAATTACACACCTGGTATAGTTTGTGTTAGAATCCAACGATTTGCTTTAGGGAAACAGATGAAGCACAGTAGGTGGAAATGATTGCAATTGATGAAGCCTCCAGGGATAATGCGTACAGCCAGGACCACAGACTGAAATGCCTTGCAGATACAGGAGCCAGGCAAGCTGGCATAATCATGCACTGTGATTAGGATAAGTTGCCCCTGACCCAGGCTCTGAGGTAGGGAGACGAAGGGAGCAGTAGAAACCATTGAAAAGGAGCAGCTCAGCCAGGGGCAGTGGCTCATGTACAGCGCTTGGGAGGCAGAGGTAGGAGGATTGTCTGAGGCTGGGAGTTTAAGACCAGCCTGAGCAACATAGCAAGACCCTCATCTCTACCAAAAAGTTTTAAAGTGAGCTGGATGTGATGGTACCCAACTGTATTCCCAGCTACTCAGGAGGCTAAGATGGGAAAGTGGCTTGAGCCCAGGAGTTTGAGGTGGCAGTGAGTGAGCTGTGATCTTGCCAATGCACTTTAGCCTGGATGACAGAGTGAAATCTCATCTCCCCCCCCCAAAAAAATTTTTTTAATGGAGTAGTTGCTTCTCACATAGTTGTCATGTGAAAATAAAAACCTCAAATCTTGAAGAGATCTGATATCTCAAAGGAAGCAAAATATTTAAGTTTCTACATGGAACCTACTTTTAATGTTGGCAATTGTTCTCTGTCAGCCTCCAGGTGGAGACCTCCAAGATAAAGTGGGGAAAAAAAAAAGAATTAAGAAAGAAGGAACCCCAGGTCGTAGATCAATGCACTCTTAATCTAATTTACGGTTTCTATACAGTGGGTAATATGATGATTGTGTCAGTGAAACAATCTAAAACTGGCAGTGATAATATGAGCATGCTTATTTAAATTTAGGCTTAAATAGAAACTCTCTGAAACTGCCAGAATGAGATACACAGGGATTTTGAGGCGTCTTTGCACACATTGCTGCCTATATTTAGAACCGCCACAACAAAACCCACAAGAATTGAGTTCCAGCAGAAGCTTAAATATTAATTTGCACCAATGTCAAACTAAATCATCAAGTCATAGGATAGAAAAACACAATAATTAAACCGAAAATTTCTCCATCTTTTTTTTTTTTAAATGTTGTGGTTGTTTTTGAAATGAAAGCACCATCTGTGGCGCACTCATTATCTTAACAGTAACAGCAGAATTCCTCTTCTAAGGGAAATGTCTTTGTTTAGGAAAATACCCTGATGGGCCATTTGCATGTATAGAGATTGGTTTCTGGGCTCAGGATGAAAGGAGAGGCTGGAGGGAAGCGAGGCCCTGGGCCCCACGGCTCCCAAGGAGTGAATCTGCC
Source organism: Galagoides demidoff (assembly GCA_963574575.1). Classification (NCBI taxonomy): domain Eukaryota; kingdom Metazoa; phylum Chordata; class Mammalia; order Primates; family Galagidae; genus Galagoides; species Galagoides demidoff. The sequence goes on along the minus strand of CAUYQV010155476.1, from coordinate 16,132 downwards.
TGCAACTCAGATAATCAGGAGGAACCATAACCTCAGAAGTGAAAGTGACCCTAAGAATCTGACACAGTGGTTGAGAAAACTGTGGCCCTCAAGCCAAATACAGCTCTCCCCTGTTTTCCTAAGTAAGGTTTTACTGGAAAACACCCACTTTCATTGGTTTAGGCCAGTGATTTTCCACAGGTGCACCGTGGCACACTGATGTGCCCTCAGAAGATTTCAGGTGTGCTGCAAAAATTTTAAAGACCATTAATTAAATTATTTCCAAAGAAGTTCAAAGCACACTAAGTATATATTTTTCCAATCTTTTTTATCAACATAATTTCAGTGTGCCAATGAAGTTTAACTATAGGTTCAAGTGGGTCCTGAGATACAAAAGGTTGAGAACGCTAGTTTGCGTATTGTCTGATTGTGTGTTTGTGTGTATCAGAGAGGAGTAGTTGAGACGGAGGTCACACGGCCCACAAAGCCTTAAGTGTTCACTATGGGTCCTTTGCCAACAAAGTTTGCCAGCCCTTGATCTAAGGTAAATTCTGAGGACATTCCAACCTAGATGTTGAGGAGGGGTTGTTAATCTAGTATCAAATTCCTAAGGAGTTAAGTATTCCCAAATTAAATGTAGATCGTACATGTTTTCACATACATGCTAATATATATCCTTTGAGCGAAAATGTTTATCAGAGTTTCATTGGGAGAAAGCTCTTTTGTTCTGTTTTGAGCCTGGTCTTCCATTAGCAATTAGCTTAACAAATTCCATTTAGTTACTGTTTCACCTTGGTGTTATCTAAGACAAAATGAAAATTACATTTTATAAAAAAATGTTTAAAAGTTATAGTTTATTAATGTCTTTAAATTACTCTACCACCACCATTTCAAGGAGAAAATCCAAAAAGGGGCATTCCTGACACTTTTACAGCATGTTGTCTTAGAATACAAAGCAATTCCAAAATAGAATAAAAGGAAAGAATAGAGAAATGGTATTTTTAGTAAATAGCACATAATAAATGCATGATAAATAATAGCTATTTGTGTTTTACCAATTTCCATATTCCAGAGTTATCAAAAAATTTACTCCCCTGAGTTTTGATTACCTGACCCTCGACTTCTTAGGAGTCTGTTGGTTCAGACTTAAACAAAAGGAAGAAGAAAAGTTCAAGTTCTTACTCTGCATAGAATAAAAAATCATGAAGATTCATTACAAATATTAAATAAGATAAAACAGGTGAAAAATAAATTTTAAACTATAAATTGAGTTGTAAACTATAGCTATATTTACAAACAATAAATTGAATAACAATAATAAATTGAATTTCAACTTAATTAGACACACATTTAGGTGGGCATTTCACTAATCCATTCAATCCGAATTCCCAATTTTTCTTCCCTTTTCTACTTTTTGGGGATGTGGTCTAATACAGTTTATCCTGAGGTCAGCAGAGATTCATTTGATCTCTTTTATCTTCTACATTTAAAACCAGTTGTATACTCTAATGATACTGTTCTCATACTGCCCAATTCTTTCTAAAAAATGCAGAGCACTTTTAGAATTTATCAAAAGAGAATAGTCTGACCTTTTAGAAAGATTTTACAGTCATGAAGTTTGAAACAGAAAATATTTCCAGTTAACACTTAAAAACAGAAAAATTTTACTCTCAGCATTTTATTCATCTGAAATGCCACATAATCAAATACTCATAATATTGGGCTGTGATTAATGTTCATTGGAAAACAAAAATTATTAATTATTTGTTTGTATGCTTCAAAAAAAAGCATAATTATGTATGTGTTTAAGAGACATACGTAATTTGATTATAGGATTTAGTCACTCTAAGTATATTTCTATGAACAAAGCAGTCTGGACAAATGCTTATATTTATAGGGCCAAATGCTGTTACTTAAGGAGTTTCCAGGGAAACAAAATTGTAAATTAAAGCTTTATGCTAGTAAAGATATTTCTTAATGTTAGGAGAGTAACCCAGATGCAAATGTATTAATTTACTTATTTGATACTATATTATATATATTTATTTCCCACATATTTCACAATGTATTTTAAGTACTATTAAATTATTACTTTTATTTATTATTTCCTTTATTCAATATAAGTATATTACATATTTTAAATATGAATATGTATTTTACTTACATATATAATCTTTAAATATAATAAGGAGATAAGGATATATGTGTATATATACTTCAAATGCAGGATTTGGGGACCAGTAGCAACCAGAAACTTACCTGGAAAATCCAGCCAGTTCCAGAACTCCAGAATCAAAATTTGTATTTTAAAAAGACCCAGGTCATTTATATGCACGAGCTTGGGAATTATTCACAATTGCTCTCATTACCAACCAGAACAAATTAATAAATGATCATAGTATTTTAAGAAATAGCAATTAAATTGACATTCCTAAGCTTGCTACTCTTTCCATTTCATAACAGTAATGCAAAATTTACAAAATAAAATATTGACAGTATATCTGTAAGTAAGACATTTTGGGATTATTAAAAAAATATGACCTAAATTGGTTCTACCATGTTAAATCTGTTTCTCTAAAACATATATATGTATAAACTACTAAAATAATCAATCTTGTAAGAGGAACAGATGGTACCAATGCTATAAATATTAGCAAAAAACCTCACAAAATAAATCTGGTTAAGCAATTATTGAGGTAACTGTATATCATCCACACACATTTGTCAGTGTTCAGCAGAGACAGCCTCAACCTTAATGTCAACAACAACGATAATGATGTTGCCAACTGTAGTTAGTACTTCAGCTATGCATCCTTCTGTATCAGCACTGTTCTAAACACTTTATATACTGAACTAATTTAATCTTCACTATTCTCCTATGAGAATAATACTAGTATTATTCCCATTTTAGAAATGAAAAAGATGAGATACTGAAGAGTTAAGTAATTTGCCCAAGTATCTTTCTTTTCACTAAGATAAATATATTTATTTAATTATTGCTACTCATTTATCAGATTATTCAATTGAAAGAATTTACCTTTTAAAATATGTGATCAATTGCAAACACGGCCCCCATTCTTCATCCCTCTCCCCCCAACCCATGCCCTTTAGCATGTAATTTGCAGTGTCTTCTCACTGTGGGCCGAGACCGAGTATTAATGTGAGGACCACTGGGTTTGGCCTCTCCTCTGCCTCCTCCACTGCCATGGGAGCCAGCGTGCTTGGTCTATCCTGGCAAGAGGGGAGAGACGGGCAGAACCACGTCACCCCAATCAAGCCACTGCAACCACGTGACCACCAGGCACTCCAGCCCCACTTGATCCTAGATGCAGGAGAGAGGCAGATATACTCATTGTCTTATGCCAGGATTTCTGATTTCTGCACAGAATCATTAAGGCAATTCATAACTGATACAGACAGTGACCGATTCAACGGAATTCGTTATTCAACTAAAGACAAAACTATGTATGTTTTACTACTGACCTTTACATACGTCTATGTCTACAGATGGAAAAAAATAACGGATGGCAGATGGTAGAGTACAATATACGTTATCATACGGGTGGAGGTGACCCATCTCTTAGAGGAAACTTGTAAGGAGGGAGAAAAGTAAATAAAAAGCATATTCTTAAAAGAGTTTTCTAAGAAGTGACAGAAAATGTAATGTGCAGACTCTCAAAGTGAATCTCCCCTCCACCCATTCTGTACCGACCTTCTATTCCTCCCTGATCTGTTAAAGAACCACTGGACAAAACAGAAATGGGGTTGGTTTCCATCTATTGCCAACTATCCCTCTAGGAAAATGCAACTCGTCATGAATTTCCTAAGGGAGGGCTAGAAAGGTGTCACAGTGTGTGGTGGTGTGAGTGAAATCAGACTCTGAGATGTGTTTTGTCACGCATCAGCTTCCCAACAATCTAATTTCCTGACATAAGTAGGGTAATACGCGACCTAACCGTATAGAACTTGCCCTAAAAGGAAGATGTCAAACCGCTCGTGCTTTATCTGAAAGGAATCAAACTAAATGTGGGTAGCAAAATCAAGAAACAGCACTGCCGTGAGTTTTTTAAAAAATTTCTTGATGATCCAAGTGAATAATGTCCCCAGGTAACAAATGTACCTGGTGTATGCGAGGAAGTCTTTTTGACAGACACCCGGAGACATCAAAGTGGAGATGAGTGGCGTCTCCAAGTCAGATTGCTGCGATCGCCTCCTCTTCCAGCATAAGGACGTTCCAGATTCAGTTAGTGATTTGCAGTTTTGTTATGACGCAAATACCACAATGAGCCAACACACTCACTATTACACATAATTATTCATAAAATGTATTATATATTATATATTATGACAATCACAATGAGCATGTAAACTTTTAAAAATGAAGTTATCTTACTCAAAAGGAAAATAAAATACAGTCTTCATATCAGTACTGCCTCCGTATGGTCCACCGACCTGTGCCTATCAATGAATTATATTTCTTCTCTGCAATAAAACAAGTACAGAAATTGTGTGAAACATTTCCATACACATGTAGCAACTTAATAAAGTGTGCTTTATGTCTGTTAAGCATAAAAATGAAAACTCGGGGCTTGTATTTTGTTTTTCTTTTTACATTTTTTTCTAGTAATTGCACTTTATGGCATTATCTCTGCAAAAGATTGGCAGTTTAAAAAATGCTATCTTTCATCACAGATAGTCTGAGGAACACTGCTACATTATCCATGGGTTTGGATGTGAATATGCGTCTGATTAAAGGAAAGATAAAACGAGAATTAGGAAAAATTAACACTTTTATTTATTTGTCAGTATAAGCCAGGCGCAAACCTACACAACTTACGTACATTATTATCATGTTGCTTTCTTTTTAACAGACAGACTCTAAGGGTCAGTATCTGCGTAAGAGTTTCTACAGCTAGTAAGTGGCAGAGGAGGTCTTTGATCCCATCCTGTGTCCTGAGCTCTAAATCACTAATTATACCAGTTCTCGACCTAATATTGTTCTAAAAAAATCAGAGAGAAATGTGACTTAACAACAAATGGAAAGGTTATAACCACAAGAGAGAGCTTAAAAGATTATTTAATTCATTTGGATAAACTGTTAAGAAAAGTTATCAGACTTATCTTTTATTTTATTATGTAATCTTATTTAATTATTTTAACCTAACGTCTTTTCAGTGTTGGGTTTGGAATAGGATTTGACGTGGTGTGATGGTCTGTCTGGTGTAGACTTGTGAGACATTACATGCATATAAATTTGTGTGTGTATATATATATGTATATAAATTTGTATATATGTATATAAATGTGTATATATAGTATACAAATTCATATATATATATTATATATATACACACACACACGTAAATTTTTACCATATGTAAAAATAGTTGAAAGAAATAAAGGGAGCTATAGTTTAAGAAACAAGAGTGCATACAAGATCCCAAGAATTTGGGGGGAAACAACAAAAACCTGTGTCCTTGGTGATCTTGGTTCATAAGGTGGCAGTTTTCATGGGCGTGGAGGTGAAGGGGGAGGCAGGAAAGAGATCCCAGAATGGAACAAACATTGTCCAACTAGACGGTCATATGATCACATTTTTTTTAATTCACTGCACCGATTTCTTTGTTAGTCAAAACAAGAATATAATTTTTTTATCAAATGATAGCTGTGTACATTAATGCAATCATGGGGTACAGTGTGGTGTTTTCATACACAATTTGAAACACTTTCATCAAACTGGTTAACATAGACTTTATGTCAATTAAGAATATTAATTGACATTAATTTTTATCCAAAAAATTTTGCTTTTTAGTTAATGTAGTTAGAATATTTTAATTAGTATGCTGTCATATCCCACCGAGACCTAATTGTTTTATCTTCCTTTTTCAATGTTTTCTTCCATTTCCTGGTACTTCTCAGCCCTTTCTGTCTTGAATACGTGAATACAAAATGGCGTTATGTTGAAAAAGAAAATACAAATCTATGATTTTCATGTTGGTAGAGTCTCTGAATGAAGATGTACTTGTCCTTGTCAAGTCTCCTCTCCACCTAATTCTTTCAATTGGAGTTCAGGAGTATTCCTGTGGCTCTCCTACAGCTGCTTCTACTTTCTGTCTTTAAATGTCAGTGGGAATTAGATCTTCACATAAAACATTTTTGTATTAAGCACATGTGTTGTGGAATTCCCAGCAAACCACTTGTGTAAGGAAAAACCAAACCAAAAAAAAATTTTAAAGTACCTGATGACCCAACCTTTAAAAGCTAACTCCCATTGAAAACTGAAGGGATTATAGGTGGGTTGCATATTACTCCTAAAATACCATATTCATTAAATAATAATAATCTCTAGCTGACCTTTACAATTTCAAAGACAATTCACATATATTTTATTTGATACAATCATACCATCAAAAGAAGAAAAACATCCCCATCCCCTGTTGCAGACAACGATTTTGCATCTTGAGGGCAGGATGGATGGAGCACGGCATGGGGATGCTTCGTTTATGCCCATATGGTATTTTACGGCCATCATCCTGCTCATTACAGAAGATTTATTAATAATGGCAATGTTGAAAATACAAATCAAATGAAAGTCATTTAACTTTCCCCCCAGAGTATTAAATACATCATCATAGTGGAATAGGAGGAAAGTAAATATCTACTAAGAATTGTCAGCCCTTGACGTGTAGAATACAGAGGAAGCCCACACGGTGTGGGAGTGAAATGCTGAGGCTTACTTCCCATTAATTTGGCTGAGCACATCAACCATACTTCCCTGGATTCTGGCAATAATCAGTTTGACAATCACAAAGGTTAACACAAAGGACAAATACTAAACACCGGAGAGAAGTAAGTCCAAGAAAGTAAGAAGAGGGACAGGACCTTCTGGGGCAGGACGAGCCACTGAGGGAGAGAATGTCAACCTTTTGGTTAAATGCTGCTAACTGGGCAAAGCTGGAGCCCTTGAGGTTCACTTAGTTATGAACTTAATTCTCTATAAATTAGCACTGCGTCGTCATACACTATTATGAAACATCATAGAAATTAATGAGTTATACTGTTTTCCCTTCCATGTTGTTGGTGGAGAGTGTATGACTATGAAATCACAGGAAGAATCACAATATTTACAACGGATAAAACAGCAATAAAACAAAACCCAAACAAACAAAAAACACCCCTGCCATTGAAATACCAAACTTTCTGTCTCATGTGGGGTGTCCCAAAAGTCACCGTAAGTGGGGAAAATGGGATATAGTAGCTCAGTGTATCTTAATTTATAAAATACTCATTTTAAAATTTTACAGAATATTTATAACACATTCTCTGCACGTTGGCCACCTCTTTGTACACACACTAAGTCCTCTCTCCCACTCACGGTGACCATCCACGACATCGGATGTTATGATATTTTTCCTATGTATGGGATTTGGGGGGGTACCTGGGATATCAGATGGCAAGTTGAAAAATTTGAGGACTGTGAACACACAGAAACAAGTTGCCATTTATTTTATACTCACTGATGTCTAAAATCCACGTGTTCATTTATCCAGCCTGATGAAGAGGCAAATGTTTACATTAATGGTTAAACCATTACAAAATAAGACAGGTTCTTACAAAATAAGGAATGACTTCTATGAGAACATAAATAAATCTGGCCTAGCCAGGTTGGAAAGGGAAAAAAATTCAGCTCTGAACTTGGATCTGAAACACCCGAAATGAGTCGACTAGGCTAAGAACAGGGTGAAGAATGTTTCTGGAAAGTGTGGTATAATATGCAAAGGCCCTGGGGCAGGAGCAGGGACAGAGCTTTTAAAAGACCAAAAGAAAACTGTGAAATGAGAAGGCAGAATGTGAAGAGAGAAGGGTAGGAGATGGGAGCTGGGTATAGAGGCTTGAGCAAGATCAGGCGGTCCTGCTAAGGGTTCTGATCTTTCCCTTAAAACAGTGGGAAGACCTTACAAGTTTTTAAGCAGGAGTTTGTCGGAATCAGGTACAAATTTGGAAGACCAAAATGTGAAGAGTAGAAGAGGGCCAATTCGGACAGGATAATACTGTTTTGTCTACCATGGTACGGAGATAATAGTTGTGTAGCCAAGGGCATCGCAGTGCAGATGGAGATAAAATGGCAGATTGGAGGAATATTTAGGAGGTCAGAGGACAGTGCTGTGTGGTGTTAACAGCAGCTGATGGAAGCAGGAGTCAAGCGCGGTGTGTAGGTTTCTTGCCTGTGGACCTGGGTGACATTTGCTATGTGCTCACTGTTGCTTCTGAAAGGTCAAAAATTCCAATTTTGTATTCTCGGGCAAAATAAAGCAGAAGTATATAACATCAACTTACTTGGTGCTTTTACAGAATATTATTTCAAATACCTATAGGGAAATTTTCCACAAAGTTGTATATCTAATTCTTTTTTCCTCGGTTAGCCTGCTTTTTTCTTTTCTTTTCTTTCTTTCTTTCTTTCTCACTCTTTTTCTTTTTTTTTTCCTTTTAATTTTTTTTTCTAGTTGCAAAGCAAATTAAGTTGAAAGGTAAGGGACTGGAATTTGGGGGTAACATTTCCTTAAGTTTCTTATAGTTTTGTTTTTTCTTAAAATGTCCTAGTCAGTAAACAGAGTGGCTCCCAGCTCATCACTGAAACATAAGGGGGTAATGGCCACAATGGCTTCCCAGTTGAGGGCAGAAAATTTTGCAAAAGCATTTTCTCACAAACGTTAGCATGGTGGAAAATTATAATCTTACTAATAGTAAGTAGTGAATAGAAAACTTCCTACACTAAGAAGCCATGGAACATTGCTATTCAGAAAATCTATTAAACACATAAGAAAAAGACTCCAAAATTTTCCAGAGGAGGTAAAATTACTGCTTTTTGCAGGATAATATTTGTAGTGTGATACCATCATTCTCACTAATGTCAAGGCCGATGATGAGAGGGAGACTCCAAGAACTTGACTCCTTAATAGCTGTCATCTATCCATCATGAATGAATCCATCTAACCTTTTAAAAAACAAATTATAGCCCAAGAATATGGGGAAAGGGGAAAGGGAGGAGAGAGGAGGGGGGAGGGTGAGTGGAGGGAAGGTGTTTGGTGGGACCACACCTATGGTTCATCTTACAGGGGTACATGTGAGTCTTTGTAAATGTAGAATATAAATGTCTTAACACAATAACTAAGAGGATGCCATGAAGGCTATGTTAACCAGTTTGATGAAAATATTTCACCTGTATATGAAAACACCACACTGTACCCCATGACTGCATTAATATACACAGTGATGATTTAATAAAAGATAAAATTACAAATACAAATAAAAAAGCAACAAAGATCTCCCTCAGCATATCTTCTCGCTTTGCATTAACCCATATGCTTTGATCCCATTCTTGCCAAATTTATCTTTTCTGAGCGAAGTTTAAACTGTTGGATCTGGTTTTGTAGATTAGTTCTTCCATTTACATGATTAGCATCATTTGCTGTTGCAACTAAGGCCCTTTGAGGAGGAACACTGAAAATAAATTGGCAAATACTAGCAACCCTGGTTGCCTGGCCTCCGTGCGCCTGCCCCTGGGGGCCGCGTGGTTCCTCAGGCAGTTCACTCTGAAGGTTGATGTGAACGTGCAGAGAAGACGAGCAAACCAACGGGGCGTCAGGAAGTAATAGAAGTGAGAGGTTAATAAACATGGGTGCAGCTGCATTAACCTCCCCAAGAGAGGACGAAAAAAGAGAGGCCTATAGACGTAAAACCAGTGCTCACTGAGTGGGCCCAGCCCTCAGTGTAGTGCACAGACGAGATCAAAGCTTGTGAACTCAGCAGACCTGGAGGTGCTTCCCACCCTGGCATCTTAGTAATATTATCTTGGAAAAGTCTTTTCAAAAAATAAGATCAAAGTTATGTGTGTAAATTAAAAAAAAAAAAGAAAGAAAAGTCTTTTTGCCTCCAAAATAAACTATTTAACTTTTTTTGTTTGTTTGTTTTTGTTTTGTTTAGCAGGCCTGGGCTGGGTTTGAACCCACCAGTGCATGTGGCCGTCGCCCTAACCACAGAGCTACAGGTGCCCAGCCTAAAATACTCACCTCTATATAATTATCAGATTTGATGAGAATGATCAGTTCTGGGTGCAACATATGCATTCAATAAATCTTAGCTGTTGTTATCATTAGAAGAGCAAGGATGAAGAGAGTTGTAATAATGTCTAGCAAAATTCATATAACTGCGAGGGAGGTGAATAAGGTAAGTTAAGATCTGTTTATCAGTCACGGAATTCTACAACGAGAACAGTGAGCTTGTTGTTTGAAGAGGTAAGTTCAAGCTACTTCTTTCTGCTTTGCTAGAAGTTGCTATGAATGGACTATGTAACCACCATCCATGCATTATCATCCGCGGCTATTCACTTTGTAAGGAAATACCAAGGAAGAGCTGAATGAGGAGGAATCACTGCTCTTTTGAGGACGTGGTAGAGAAGGCAAATGCCCTTTTATAATAATTTAGAAATGATTTTTCTCTTGCCTTTTTCTGCCATCCCACTGCCAATGATGGGATATTCACATAAGGGAGGCATGGGTGACACACTGACATTTATGCTCTGCTGTACTTTAGAGTTGAGAGAAAATAAATATTGAACATATCTACATTGGCAGACACTTTATAAGCTTATCAAAAAGATTTAAAATATTCATGCTATATTTCTTAAAAATTGAATGACATTTAAAGATGATTTACAAGTCATGTATATACCGAGAGTGCCAAAAATATGCACAGTTTAAGAAAGATAATAAACTGTAGGGTGGTGCCTGTGGCTCAAAGGAGTAGGTCACTAGCCTCATATGCTGGAGGTGGTGGGTTCAAACCCAGCCCCGGCCAAAAAAAACTGTATTAAAATTGTGATACTCGATATATACCAATAACAAAGATATAAATACAAGTCACATTTGAGCACCTCTTGTAATTGCAGAAATCAAATGTGACTTGACTATTACAATTAAATTTGAGTATTATAATTAAAATTGTATAATCAAGTCACATTAGACTTCCACAATTGCAAGAGATACGTGTATAAGACACAATATGAGACATAACAAACATTCCTGGTTTTGACACCCTGTGTGTGCATACATATTCAAATATAGTATTAGCTTTATAATCCTTTACAGTGCGTGTACATTTTTGGCACCATCTATAGGTTATAGTTCAGTTTTGGTGTTGTACATTCTATGAATTCTGTCAAATGTTCACTGACACGTACCTGCCATTACAGCATCTTACAAAATCATTTCATTGCCCCCAAATCTCTGTGCTCTATGTACTTCTCCATTCCCTTGATAACCCCTGATCTGTTTACTGTCTCCATAGTTTTGCTTGTTCTAGAATGCCAGGCAGTTGGAATCGTACGGTATGGAGCTTTTTCAGATTGGCTATTTTACATGGCAATATGCACTTATGTTTCCCCTACTTCTTTCCAAGGAAGGTAGGTTTGGCTAGGTCTTGAAGAATAAAGCTTATGGGTGGATGGGTGGAGGGAGGGTGATTGGAGGGATCACCTCTATGGTTTATCTTACAAGGGTAAGTGAATCTTTCTAAGAGTAGAATATAAACATCTTAACACAATAACTAAGAAAATGACATAATGGCTATGTTAACCAGTTTGATGAAAATATTTCAAATTATATATGAAAACACCACACTATACCCCATGTTTGCATTAATGTACACAGTTATCATTTAATAAAAAAAAAAAAAGAATAAAGCTTATATGGTGAGAATAGCGGAGTGGGGAGTAGGTGGATTCCATGCGAGAACCTAAGTCTGGAGGTGAAGTCTGAAGAACATATTCAGAGACCATAACTAAAATGGCCAGAGTTGGCTTGGGCAGAATGTTCGTGAGGTTGCAGGTCAAAGTCAACGTGGGAGAGGAGGTAGGGCTGGGACTGATTCATGGACAGTGTCCTACAAAGACAGAACAGACTGCTTCAGGGACAAGGTGCACCATCAATGAAGAAAATGTGGTCAAGTTACAGTGTACAAATGTTGCAGAAATTTTAAACGTCCTTCAACTAAAAATGTTTAACATTGTCACACTGGTGTCCTCGGAGTCCAATTCTCTATACAAGAACTTAGTGTACTGTCCTCAGAGCCTTAATGCAGACTATTCAAGTGTGGCTGACATTAATTATTTGGAAAAGTGGTAAGTTTTGAAAAAATTGTAATTTCAAGAGTACAGCCCTAAATCCTACCATTCACTTCTGGAACTGGGCTGTGCTAAGAGGGATCTGAGTCCAGGTTGAAACTTCTCTGAAGTTACGGTGCATGGGCCTTACAGAGACTGAAAACAACGTCCCAAACACCAGGCGACATTCTCTCTGTGCATCTGCCTTCAAAGACAATATTTTATTAGAAATTACTGAAAACTCTAGCTCAGTGGTGCTTTTCCCAGGACAATGTCTGTGCTGGCGGAATGCTGTATGTAATTTCCGTATGTTGCTAACTTCTAGAGTGCAGCTAAGAGGCGTTGCTCTAAATACAAAGCGCAGAGAAGAGGCGAATGATGTTTCCTTCCCTTAATTCATTTAGAAAGGAGAAGAACATGTTGCAATGTGCCCAGCAGAGTTTGTGTGACAGTAAGGAGAATGCAGGCAGGAGTGGAAGGAGGTGCTTTAGCACAGTGAAGGCGGACTTTACTAAACAGAGTGATTATCCGAATTTTAAGTAAACTCTCAGTGTTATTGGATATAAAATACATTACCTATCTCATGACATGATAGTCACACAATAAGTTCCTTGAAATTGCAGGAATGCATTCTCTAGCCATAATTCTGTTAGGCTTTACAGACTTAATTGAATAATTTTCTGAAAACCAGCAATTACAGAGGGGACAGCATTTTGTATTCAGTTACGCTCAGAATAAAACCATTCAGATTGGAAAATATACATCACTCTGGGTAGACTGTCTAAATTGTAGTATTTGCCCTTAGGTTTGTTCTTGTAACTGAAGTTGCTACAGTGTATAAGGCACTCTGTGGCAGCAAGGTGATATTTTGGGCATTGTCAATGCCACTGATACTAAACCATGTCCCATTAGATAATGGGCCCCAAATAAGAAATGAGTACCTGCCAAAGAGCGAAACTGAGGAAAAGCTTCTTGGGAAAGGCCATTTAGTGACTGAGCTCTGATAATGAGGTCATAAGAGATGGCAGGAAAATTTCTTTCATCAAGACTGTGATTCATTCGGCAAACACATATTGGGTACCCATCACAGGGCAGGCTCTCTAGTAGCTGTCAAAGACTCGGGAGTGAAGAGGGTAAAACATCCTGTCCTCAAGAAAGTGAGATGGACACAGTGGCTCATGCATGTAATCCTAGTACTCTGGGAGGCAGAGGCAGGTGGATGACTTGTGCTAAGGAGTTCAAGACCAGCCTGAGCAAGAGTGCAACCCCATCTCTAAAAATAGCCAGGCATGTGGTGGGTACCTGTAGTCCCAGCTACTCACAAGGCTGAGCCAAGAGAATCACTTGAGCTCAAGAATGTGCGGTTGCTATGAGCTGTGATGCCACAGCACTCTACTGGGGGTGAGAAAGGGAGACTCTGTCTCAAAAAAAAAAAAAAAAAAAAGAAAAGAAAAAGAAAAGAAAGTGATATTTTACTGGGAAATTTAGACTTAAAGACAGCAAAAAATATTAGAAAAAGATAAGTTGACTAATTAAAGATTTCAAATTAATTAATTAGCTTTCAGCAATCCTTCTGATTATCAGGGAAGAGTCACTTCTATAAGTAGAATAGGAAACCTTTGTGAGGCTGATTATAAAGGCAAGGACAAAACTCACCTTGCTGTCAATAAGCATGAAAAAATGCTCAATATCACTAATCACCAGAGAAATAAAATAAAAACCCCCAAAGAGATGGTACCTGACACCTGTGAGAATGGCTTCTGTCCAAACAACAACAACAAAAGCAGAAAAACAAGGGTTGACAATTAGGGGGAGAAATTGCAATCTGTGTCTATTGTCTGTGGGATTGGAAAGTGGTGCAGCCACCACTGAAAACAGAATGAAGGTTTCTACAAAATTAAAACTGGAGCTATCACATAATCTAGGGATTCCACGTCTATCTATGTATCTAGAGGGAATGAAAGCAGGGTCTTGAAGAGAAATTTGCACACCCATGTTCCAGGAAGCATTATTCACAAGAGCCAAGAGGTGGCTTTAACCCTAGTGTCCTTCAAGAGATGAACAAGTGAACAAATGTGGAGTATCTGTGCAATAGGACATTAGTCAGTCTGGAGAGGAAGAAAGTCCTGACACCTGTTACAACACAGACGATCCCCGAAGACATCGTGCTCAGTGTAATAGGCCAATTACAAGACATTAGCACACACACCCACGGAAATAAATTAGAACTATGTTTTCCAGGGGCTGGGGAGAAGGAAAGGGGAGTTGTTATCAAATAGCCAGAGTTTCAGGTTTGCAAGACGGAAATGCTCTCGAAAGCTGCTGGACAACAGTATGAATACACTTTACACTGTGAAACACTTAAACACTATTAAGATGGTAAATTTATCTTACATGTTTTCTACAACAATTTTAAAATGTTGAAAAATATATGCAAAAGAAAAACCCTGTTCTCACTGCAGGTTCCAGTGTGTTTTCTACTTACGTGTCAAGACTGGGATAGGTTTGACTTTTTTTTCCCTATTGTATATATAAAGATTTGCAATTTTATACGTGTTGCCTCTGAGAACCTTTGTTACTTTTCAAACCAGAGTCTTACCTTCCCTTACTTCACATTGAGTTTTAAAATTATGGTCCAACTAAAGGCTTCCTATTAGATTTTTAAAAAATTATAAACTATGCAGAAATTATTACAGAGGTGAATGCTAGAGGTGTTGGCAGCTGGATGTAGTATGAATGTTCGATTCTCTCCAAAATCCCTATGTTAACAACTAATCCCCAGAGAGAGGGGGGGTTCAGAGGTTGGGCATTTGGGAGGTGATAGGTCAGGCACGAGGTGAATTCCTCCTGAAGGGGATCAGGGCTGAGTCTTTTCCTTTCAACTCTGAGGACGGAGTGAGAAGCCACCATTTATGAACCAGAAAGTCCTTCCAGACACCAAATCTTCCAGTGCCTCAATCTGAGACTTCCTAGATTCCAGAACTGTGAGATATAAATTCTGTTGTTTATAAAACGCCCATTTTATGGTTTTGTTGTAGCAGCCTAAATTGACTATAACAGTGTCTATGGATAGAGGGCAAACAAGATACAGAAGTCTCTCCACTCACCCTTGCTTGAGTAGCAATGTTCTATCTCCTGGCACATCATGGCCAGCTTGGCAGATTCCAGACTAATGGACGTAGAGTACAGGTAAATGTACTTAACTTACTTGACTATATATATAACTTACCTGTACTTAACTATGCAGTATTGTTTACGTATATTTTATATAGGTATTATGAATAATATAACACGTAATATATAAATAGGATATATTATTTACAACACACATTACACAATACATACAGAACAAGAATAAATGCATAATGATTGGATGATGCCTTTTAAAGATGAAAACTACAAGTTAAAAAACCCTAAATATAGTATATACACAAACATATTTTGAGGAAAGGTTCAGATTTGGAGGGGTGGGTGGCAATCACCTATCTTCGCTTCTGCTAGAAGAGTCTTTGGTAGATTAGTTTTAAATAACAGGATTGATAGTTCATATGATACAAAAATAGAAACTAACAGAATCAACTTGGAGTGGCAAGGGCCAGGGGAAGTATGGTCACCAGCAGCAACTGCAGGGGGGCTGTCAGTACCACAGAGTCAGAATTAAGGGACAGTCTTGCAGGGGTTGAAGGCTGGGGGAGGAGGCTCCATGGAGAGTATCACGGACATTGCAGAAAATCGTTTGTAGAGAGCACTTCATGGCAGCCAAGGACATGAGTGAGAAACTGGCCAGACTGGGTCTCTGCAACTGATTTCACCCTCAGAAAGGACAGGGAAGGGCAAGGTTGGCAGTGGGAAAAGTAAATTGAGGTCTGTAATTGGGTAGCATAGTTTTAGTAAGTGAAAAGACCTTGTTGGTATTTAAATTTCACATAACTTTGACTACAAAGCCCCCATCTCATAATTATGCAAACCTAAGCCAGTCATTTTGTATGAACA
>CAUYQV010155468.1:0-27901 GCA_963574575.1 Galagoides demidoff | reverse complement strand
CTCAAGTGAGTCTCCTGCCTCCGCCTCCCAAGTAGCTGGGACCACAGGCGCCCGCCACAACACCCGGCCATTTTTTGGTTGCAGCCATCATTGTTGTTTGGCAGGCCCGGGCTGGGGATTCGAACCCACCACCTTAGGTGTATGTGGCTGGTGCCTTAGCCAATTGAGCCACAGGCGCCGAGCCCAAGTGTTGAAACTTAATGGCCAATGTGAGATTGCTGTGAGCTATGATGCTACGGCACTATACCAAGGCTGATAAAGTGAGACTCAAAAAAAAAGAAAAGAAAAGAAAAGAAAAAAGGGATATAACATATTTACCTCATGTGCTGATGAGAGGGCTAAAACAGATTAATGTTACCAGCTATTACCATTCTCTTCCCACTGCCTAGAGTACTGCATTGCATGACATAGGTGTAGGTTTGTTCATTAAAACAAAAAAGATACGAGAGTTGCATGATACCCAGGCCAAAATCCCTATCCTGAAAAATTTTCCTCTATCTACTTATAGCCCCCAGCCCTGCATCTAAGCCCCTGCTACCAGCTGTGCTCATTTCCACTGAGCTGAGCACTGTTCCCTTAACTTCTTCCCATTTCAGTTCCCTCTGCTGGAAAGACAGAATTGTACAGTAGAGGTTGCACCTGTCTCTAACAGATGCTGAAAAGA
The DNA here is from genome assembly GCA_963574575.1 of Galagoides demidoff. Taxonomy (NCBI): domain Eukaryota; kingdom Metazoa; phylum Chordata; class Mammalia; order Primates; family Galagidae; genus Galagoides; species Galagoides demidoff. The sequence continues at coordinate 27,237 of CAUYQV010155468.1, read as the reverse complement.
TAAATGAAAATGCATTTTGTAGGGTGCTCGAATTTCTTAGAGAAAGGGACCTCAGATATACAAGGTGCACTTATGTGGTTAAAATAAAAAACTCAGGTCAAACCAACATTGAGCCAAACATTCCTTAGAATGCCAAATGTGTGGTATGTACTTGATGAATGATAATCATAAGAATGATAGGAGTGTGCGTTTTTTTCCCCTAGAGGAGGATTTGCTGTTTGAAATTCACCTATTGCAGAATGTTATTTGAGGGTTGTAGATTTTTCTGTTATTGGAAGAAGGGTTTGATTCATTCAGTCTGCTCCTAGTGATGATCAACCAGAAGGGAAGATTCTAAGCACAAAGAATGGATTCAATGCCAATGCTCAAATTTTAAACAAGAATGGCAAATCCAGATTATGAGGGATCAGAGTGCCTCCTTTTCTTCAGTGTTTCCAGGTTTGGATGAGACATGCAGTTCACGAAAAGGATTGGGTTAGCTCAAGAAGCAAATCTGAGAAGAAAAAGCCTGATAGATTTCTGATCAGGAAACTCTGTCCTTGGGGAGAGCAAGGCTCAACTCTGCATAAATCTTTACTTGGGGCCTTGCTATTTAGAAGGAATTTGTTGTACTTAGTTGTATCAAGCTACTATTTCTTGTTATCCTGGAAGTATTGGCTTCATTTCATCACAATCTCAGAGTGGAGATTGTCAAAAAAAAGAAAAGAAAGAAAGAAAAAGAAAAAAAAAAAAAGAAATCTGTTCAATTCCAACCTAACAAACTAATTTGGGACTCAGTTCGATTTAGGATAGTTCTGAGATCACCAAGCTCATTATAACTTGGCATTTTATATTTGCAGAGGAGATTCTAATAATTTATTAATCCTTCCATGACCTGAAGCTCCAGATTGAGCTTGTGAATAAAACAACAGGCCAGAGCTTCAACTAGCCTGACCTCCTTTCTTCTTTATCATATAAATTGGTAAGAAAAACATTGCAATCTCTTCCCACCAATAAATAAACGGACAAAGGATATGAATTGACAATAGACATGAGGAAAAAAACTGTGAAGAAAGAAGCATACAGAAAAACATTTAACCTTGCCAGTAATCAAAGAAATAACAAGTAAATGACAAGAACCATTTTTACCTATTAATTCAGAAAGAAGTAAAATTGGTAACAGCCATTGTTGGCAAGGTCGTGGTGAAACCAGTGTTAACCCTGAAGTGCTGAAGGAAAGTTATAAACCGGTACAACCTTTTTGAAAGGCAATTTGGCAAGCATTAAATTATGTTCCTATCCTTGACCCAGAAATCCCACTTCTGGGAGTTTAAAGAAATATGCAAAAAAGAAAAGGTCACATGCACAGAATCATCCACTGCAACACTGTTTATTAGAGTGAAAGCTAGAAGCAGCCTAACTATCCCACTGGGGAATGGATACTTAGTAGTAGCTATTACAATATTACTTGGAGAGCTACTCATAACGAAACACAAAAAGGGCACAGTGCACTCAAATTGCAGCTGCAACCATGTAAAAATAGGTTTGCAATAAAAAAGAATTTAAAAAGATTACACAAAAAATGAGAATGGCTACATCAGTATGGTGATCTTGGTTTAGCTAACTCTTCTTTTTTTTTGCAGCTTTTGGCAGGGGCTGGGTTTGAACCCGCCACCCTCGGCATATGGGACCGGTGCCCTACCCTTCTGAGCCACAGGGGCCGCCCTAAGTTAACTTTTCTTATTTCTAAACTCTTTGTAATGATGTTACTATTTTTTTTTTTTAACGATAATCTGTTTCAAAAAGAAAAAAACTGGGTAAGCCAAAATAAATACCTTCCTCATTATCAAAATCCGAGATATTTCCATCTGCTACATCCTTCTCTTTGAGGTAGTTCAGCAAAAACTGTTTAATGTCTTCGGCTGTAGTGGTATTTTCAAGAGTCACTGGTCTCTGACTTCTCTCTTCCCCTAAACTTTGCTCTTGGAGTTGCCCGAGATCATCTGGGTCTGGGAACCACTGAGCTGTAAAAAAAGTGTTATAGTAATCACTCGGTTATTAACAACAGACATTAGTGTTTTATACATAGAATAACCTCTTTGCCATGGCTGCACAGCTCCTACATAATCCAGTCCCCACCTGCCCCTCCAATCTCTCTTACCACTCCCATAAGCTCATTAACTGGCCATCTTCCAGTTTCTCCAATGTGCCAAAGGGTTTCTTGCCTCAGGACCCTTGCATATGTTGCTCTTGCTGTCTTGAATACTTTTTCCCTACTTTCTATCTGGTTAATTCCAAGTCCCTTTTCATGTCCTAGTACAAATAGAACTTGCTCAATAAAACCATCCCTTGATTCTCCAGTCTAACTTAGATCACCTACATGATGTCTTATATCAGGGGTCCTCAAACTTTTTAAACAGGGGGCCAGTTCACTGTCCCTCAGACCATTGGAAGGCTGGACTGTGGGCCCTGGGATGAGTCTGCTGCTAAGCAGGACAGGCAGCGGTGGCAAAAACACCCGGCAGGCTGGATAAACGTCCTTGGTGGGCCGCATGTGGCCTGCAGGCTGTAGTTTGAGGACTCTTATCTTATATAATAGCACCACATTCTTTTATTTCACATCTGTAATTATGTATTTTGCATATATTATTCAGCATCTGAATTTCCCATTATGCTCTGTGCTCTATTAGTCACCACTGGAAATCCAAATCCAATGTGCCCAGGAGAGAGTGGGTGCGCAAAATATATAGTGAATAAAAACATACATGAGACTGAACACATATAAGTGACAGAATTCTGAGTACAGAAGAGCAGTACGCATGAGTAGAATGTAGGCTCTACAGAGCCTTGAGAATGGACAGTCTCACCTTGTATTTCTCACATAAAATACTTCAGAAGGCTGTCATTCTTTCCCTTCTTTGGAGATGCTCTGATACCTCTGAAGTCACCAAAAACTAAACCTTCAACACTACTGAGTCCAGTAATTTCCAAACTGTGCCTTGAGGAGCCTTAGGGCTCTGCTGAAATGTCTTAGGGATAATAACAAGAAGGGCACCAAGATACAGCACGCTGAGGGGGTAGGTTCCCGAGTCTCTATCCCTTGAACAACAAGAGCAGCTCTAATTTCAACCATTTTTGTATACAGGGTGACCCCCAAAGGCTTCATTTCAAAAAAAGCTCTTAATACTTGAAGACTGAACAATCAAAAAATCCCACAGCCTGAAAACCGTTGCTGTGGTCCAGTGCCCTCCTTTTTACAGATAGGAGGGGAAAGGACTCTGCTAATCTTTAGCACTGGCTAATCTCCTTTTCCTCAAGGAAGATATTCACAGAGCCAGGGCAATAAATGATGAGCCAGGCAACTGGGAGCAGCAGAGAGCAAATGCTTGTGATGAGAGCCTTCAATCCAGTATCTGGAGGCTCCTGGATGTAGGGATCAATTATGACAATTCTTCAATGTCTCAACCCCAGCAGTAAATCAGAAACTCAGTATAACCTAAGGGACTGGTTCCCAACTGGTTAAAGCTCAGATCCAGCATTTATACTGCTAAGACTAGACACGCTGCAAAGATTATTTCTAAATTCAAGGCTAGTGCCAGACATTAAAATGCCTTTGCTCACAAATGGCTTTTAAACATATGAAAAGAAGCTCAACCTCACTCTTAATGCAAATTAAAACTATAATAAGGTGCTATTTTTCTCCCACTAGATTAGCAAAGATCAAAAGCTCAGTAATACTTAGTGTGGGCAAGGGCGTGGCAAAATTGGTACTCTTTTTACATTACTAATGGAGTTTAAATTGGTATAACCTCTTAGGAGAGCAATTTGATACTCTACCAAAAATTTAAATGTAATACCCTTTAAACTAGAGCATTTCTTTAGGGAATTCATCCTACTGATATACTGAGGCATGTTCAAAATGACCTACAAAGGTATTTACTGCAGCATTTTTTTCTGTGGTGGCCAAAGATTGAAAACAACCAAAATGTCTGGCCAGGCGTTGTGGCGGGCGCCTGTGGTCCCAGCTACTTGGGAGGCGGAGGCAGGAGACTCGCTTGAGCCCAGGAGTTGGAGGTTGCTATGAGCGGTGATGCCATGGCACTCTACCCAGGGGTGATAGCTGGAGGCTCCGTCTCCAAAAAAAAAAAAAAAAAAAAAAACAACCAAAATGTCTACCAAGAAAGGACTGGTTAACCACACCATGGTGTAGCCACGCAATGGATTACTATGCAACCAAAAAGAGAATGCAGCAGCCCTATGTGTATGGGTGTGGTACAATCTCCGAGATTGGGAATACATGATATGAATACTTTCTTATTTTCCAAGCTACCCTATTTCTTTCTTGTTATGAATAATCAGCCAACTAGTGCTAAGCAAAATTTAAGTGAGAGTTTTTGCTAAGTCAATACACGTTGAACACCATGTTTGTGGTAATTCCATTTTCTTTTTTTTGAGACGGAGCCTCAAGCTATCCCCTAGGTAGAGTGCCATGGCATCACAGCTCACAGCAACCTCCAACTCCTGGGCTCAAGCGAGTCTCCCCCCTCAGACGCCCAAGTAGCTGGGACCACAGGCGCCCGCCACAACGCCCGGCCATTTTTTGGTTGCAGCCATCATTGTTGTTTGGCGGGCCTGGGCTGGGGATTCGAACCCGCCACCTTAGGTGTATGTGTCTGGCACCTTAGCTGATTGAGCCACAGGCTCAATCGACAGGCATCGAGCCTCAGTCCTCATTCTTACTGAGTCAATGCTCTTTGGCACTTAATGGCCAATTTACATACAGAAAAGGAAGCCACCGCTTACATGGCTCTGTCTTTGAGACACAAGGGAGAGCTCTCATGTGTTAAAATGGTTGGAGGCCAGATCTACACCTTCCTCTTTCACACTAAGCTTTCCTTTTGCAGTGAACAAAGCCAAGTCAGGAGGTGCTCCTGTGAGTATGCATCTTCCCCTGCTGCTCTGTTTCTAGGGTCTTCGGAGCTATTGCTATCTTAAAACAGATTCATTCTGATGGGGGGGGGGCGGGGGGCAATCAGAGATTGCACTGGTGGTTTATTTTCACACATTCTGTGTCTGCTTAAACAGCTGTACCAAAACCCCTTCAGTAGGGTCAGTCTCTGAACTACCTCCCCCCCCCATGATTTGTGACAGTAACAATAAGAGCTGCTGGAGTAGGTTTGAGTCACTCTCCGGCCCTCAAAATTTCCCTTTTCTACCCTTACATTACTAAATAGTCCTGGTGCTAAAGTTGACTTCTTTCATCATTACTGCCATTTACCTAGGCCCCTGTGGAGACTTACTATTAGAAAGTAAATCAGACCCAAAATGTCATGCCTGTGCTTAAAAGCTGTTTGCTAGGATGGCCTGTGTGATGCTTAAAAATGCCTGCTGTTGCAAGTAGAGTGGTTTAAGAGGGTAGAATGGCTCATGTAATTGCAAAGTCACAGCTTGGTAGCATTCAGGGCTGAATGGATTCAATGGGTCAATGATGTTATCATTTATGATGTTTCCACTTCTTTGCTCTTTGTTATCATCATCCTACAATTAGCTCCCCCTTGTGGTTATAAAATATTTGCTAACAACTTCCTGGCTACCTGTTCTGGATGATATTTTCTCATCCAAAGTAGAACTGTTGCTTTTAAGAGCTCTATGAGTAAGCACAGGCTCGGCACCTGTAGCACAGTGGTTATGGTGCCAGCCACATGCACCGAGGCTGGTGGGTTCAAACCCGCCCGGGCCAGCTAAACAACAATGACAACTGCAACAAGAAAGTGGCCAGGTGTTGTGGTGGGCGCCTGTAGTCCCAGCTACTTGGCAGGCTGAGGCAAAAGAGTAGCTTGAGCCTAAGAGTTTGAGCTAGCTGTGATGCTACGGCATGCTACCGAGGGTGATGTAGTGAGACGCTGTCCCTACCCCCCTAAAAAAAAGTAAGCACAGGCTGGGCTTGCTGGCTCATGACTGTAATCCTAGCACTTTGGGAGGCCAAGGAGGTAGCATTGCTTGAGGTCAAGAGTTTGAGACAAGCTTGAGCAAGAACAAGACTCCACCTCTACTAAAAATAGAAAAACTAGCTGGGTGTGGTAGTCCCGGTGACTGGGGAATCTGTCAGGAGGATGGCTTGAGCCCTAGAGTGCGGTTGCATTTAAAATAAAACCGCAGATGCGAGAGAAGGATGGACCCCACTTCAGATGTGATTAATAGAAATTTATTGATAATTTGCTACACCTGCAGGTGCACCTAAAGGGGGCTGATACCATATAAGGTAAGCAGCCTCGAGTGGCAAGTGAGAAGCCTTTTTATACCATTATTTTGCATAGTCATGTATGCTCAGCAAGCTAGTGCAATACAGAAGCCAATCATAGCAGTTAAAGCAGGGTTGTAGAATGGGGGTACATATTGATTTATAAATCACAAGTACATTACTTCATGAGTCATAAGATGGGGGTTACACAGTTCAGGGGTACTGGGGACACTAGTGTTGGGTAAGTTTCCGAGAACTGTTGGGCAAGTTGGGACCTTTTCACCTGGGGCTTGATTTGGAATCCACCCCTCCCTTCCTCCTTTTCTTATCTTGGGGTTTATTCCCAAAATTTAACTTCTCCACCCTTGTGGAGGCTGAGGCTAAAAGACTTAGGAGAGGTTTCCTTTTCAAGGGTAGGGGGCTTGTTCCCCACTGGTCTTAGGGAGGGGGTCAAGGGCTGGGGCTTGGTTATTACACAGTGAGCTATGATTAGTCACTGTACTGTAACCCAGGTGACAGATGAGACCCTGTCTAAAAACAAACAAACAAACAATTAGAAGAGTTAGCAAAGATTTAATCATTCTACAAGCTATACATACATATATCAAAACATCACATTATACCCCAAAATATAGTTATCAATTAAAAATTAAAACTCCAAAAAGGTAAAGGAACAACATGTATTGAGCACCAACTGTGTTAAATACATTATTTAAATATAATTGCCTCACATTAACCCCAGCATAACCCCAGCAGTTAATATGCTTGCTCTCCACACTACCTATATGACTTTTTATCAAATTGCTCGACTTCTTTGTATCTGTTTCCTCATCTGTAAAATAAGGATAATCTAGTATTTACTTCCTGGGGTTGTTCTGAGAGAAAGATGGAACGCCCTTAGCACAGCGCTTTACATAGAGTAAAGGTTCAATATACATTAGGGATGACCAAAAGGAAAAGAGAGACAGCATGTTTCTTTCCCAAAACTCCCAAGCGAGCCTGGACCACATGACCGTCCATGAGCCAGTCATGATGCCCAGGGAGTGGTATTATGCCCATCAGCTTAGGCAGAGCCACAGACAATATGCAAGGCCAACAAATGCTTCTGGGGTTGCCCCTTTCAGAGGAAGCACATGAATCTGTATGTTTGTGTGCGTATCCAGCATCCTTGCATCCTAGCATATGCCCAGATTTGTGTGGGGGTGTGTGTGTGTGAACATCCATCTTAACTTTGATAAAACCTTTTATTTCTCCTGTGAAAACACATCTTTTCAGTCAAAAATAATAATTGTCTAGAGCAGTGGTTCTCAACCTTCCTAAGGCCTCCTTATGCCACGACCCTTTAAACCAGTGTGGTGACCCCCCCAACCATAACATTATTTTCGTTGCTACTTCACAATTGTAATTTTGTTACTGTTATGAATCTGATATGCAGGATGTATTTTCATTGTTAGAAAGGGGTTGGGATCCATGGGTTGAGAACTGCTGGTCTAGAGGATAAAAATAGATAGTGAACACTTCTAAGTGTCTGTATTCTAAACTGAGATATTTCATATATTTAAAATCTTTTGTGTGCTGATGCCCTGAGGAGATTTTTCTGTGAAGGGAGCAAATTAAAAAGCAAAAATAAATTACTGATATTGGACATTCTTGTCTCTAGACTAAATGGCTAAATAGTTATCTTTGGAGGGTATGAGTTGGAAATAGCAATAAAGAGAGATTAATTGCCTAAAGCATTTTATAGATTTGCCATGAGTGAGTAAATACATCAGATTAAAAACCCACTCAGCTGTATCAAAGAGGACCCATGAAGGTTTTGGAAGGGCTGAGAGGTGAATGTGGATGGTGAGCACAGATGGAGGTTAAGTACATTGAACACTATCCCCATAATAATATTTTTCAGCCCTCTCCAAATCTATTTTTCTTCTTATGTTGGCTGTACCATGTGTGGCTTTGATTATTTTCTTAAGAGAAAAAATTAAAACAAACCTAGTTCAACACTGACAGCTTCATCTGAACAATGGAGAATACATTGTCTGAAACCGTACACTTGAAACTCACGAACGTTTCTCAGAATTCAAAAGAGGAAATAATAATGTCTCTTCAGTTAAAAAATCAATGCTTTGAGTTATTGTTTCGCTGAACACTCAGAGTAACACAAAGGGTCATGCTCCTGAAAAACCACAAATAGAGATGAGACAGCGAGTGCCCCTGTGTGGACACAAACCTGGCATTGTTCCCTTGAAACAGATCCCTGGATTGCTGCTAGTTCAAGAAAGACCTAAAATTATAGTCTGTCTGAAGAACATCTCCAAGTGTGGTTTATTGCACGTTTCACCCCAGAAGTTACTTCCTATAAATGTGGTCATGCTTATAGAAAAGACACACATAGGCATGTTCACATGAGCATAAAGCAGGCTCTGTTTCCAGAAACACATTTTCCTCGGTGAGTGGCTTTCTTGCATTTTATGGAGCCCTGATTGCAATAAAAGTACTTTAAAACTCACAGGGCACGTGGAAGGTGCACACGTGCTTCTGTGGGTGTAAAGAGGCTGAGATGGACAGAAAGGCAGAGCACACAAACTCTGACTAGTTATTTCAGCTTTTCTGCAGAATCAGCAAGTGGGAGGCTGAACCACTGATGACTGGGAATGAGCTCCAAAAAGATCACAGCCCCAGATGCCTGCAGGACTGCACTGTGAAAGCTTTGCCTCCCATGGCTTGTTAACTGCTGGGCTCAGGGTGGCCTTGTGAGCTCCCCAACATCCATCCATGCCCCATATCCACCTCTTGTTTTTGCAGCCCCCTTCCTCACTACCTCTATGGGCCTAGGCTACAACTCAAGAACATTCTTCATTGGCACTTTCAAAGGTTTGGGGTGGGTATTATCAGTCTCTGGAGAAATCTCAACTCTCCTACATAGGGATCGACAGAACTTGGATAAGGAATTAGAATAAAAAAAGTAGGAGGACTGACACAGCACACAACAAGAGAAAGAAACAACCTGCTGAGCAGGTGGCAAGAGACCCAGAGGTGGGGGCCTTGGGAGTCATATCGGCCGAGCGCCTGGCTTCAATTCTCTTCTCTGTCATCAGCCATACTAACGTTTCTGTGGTTTTCTTGTTTTTCAAAAGCAGCTCATATTGAAAAATCACCCAAGATATATTGCTGTACAAGCAAGAACCATCCTCCCTAAAAACACTTCCTCTAAGTACATATCTGTTTTGCTGATTTGAGTTTTTCTCACTATCTGATAATATCTAATAATTATGCTATTAATATATTTCCACTGGAGATTTGAGGCCTTTTGGTCCCGTAGTTTCTACAAAATATAGTGCCACATGTCATTGTGGTCAGCAAGATGATTTAAGGTACATTTAGACATTCATTGGTTGTTTTGTTTTGTTTTTGTTTTTGTTTTCAAGAGAGACAGGTTCTGTGACCCTGGGTAGAGTACAGTGGCATCATAGCTCACTGAAACTTCCAACTCCTGGGCTCAAACCATCCTTGATTCTCATGCCTCAGCCTTCTGAGTAGCTGGGACTACAGGCTCATGCCACCATGCCCAAATAATTTTTCTAGTTTTAGTAGAGATGGGAGTCTCATGCTTGTTCAGGTTGGTCTTGAATACCTGAGTTCAGGTGATCCTCCTGCTGGCCTCTCACAGTGCTAGGATTATAGGTGTGAGCCACTGCACCCAGCCTAGACATTTATCCTTTGAATGGTAATATATTTATTTTAATATGCATTAGAAAAAATATCATGAGCACATGGGTTACTGTGCTCAGTAGCACCACTTTGCATGAGCTTGTTACTGATCTCTAAAGCCAGGTCTCAGCTGCTGCTTTCTGGGCCAACTTGTTAAGAGTGTGAAAATCATGGACACCAATCATTGATCCCCATACTTAGGGAGATGATCTCTCCTGCTTCCCTGCGCTGGGGACTGTGGGAGTCTCCTAACACCATCATACCTGAGTAGCCCTGTGAGGAGGAAAATTTTCCCCACAGCATCCCTCTTCTGGCTTCACCAGTTAGTTGGAGGTGGCCTTTCTCAAATCGCACACGACATTAGTGGAGATTCTGCAACGTTTAATCAAAAAAGAATCTGGCACTTCAAAAGTTAAGTTTACAAACTTGACACATCTTGATATTAGCAATTTATCTATTTTAACATTGTCTAAGAAAATAAGGTCTGTGAAAACGCCAATATTTAGAAGTTCATTATAAGCTATAACAGTTGGTAAATAAGAATCCAGTTTAATTGTAACAAACTAATTTGCAAGCAAATTTAACTAAGTATATAAAAACATTAGTTAAATACATTTCTCTGGAAATATACATTATACCTACAGTTGTTTTTTACAGTGAGATTCTTCCTTTTTTATTTTCCATTTAATTATCAAAATGACAAATCACTGAATGGTCCTGGATCTCCATGCTATAAAACTGAAATATGTATTTCCAGCGTAGCAGATGGTGACCAGGAAGGCAAAGAACTGGAAAAAACAAAGCATAATAGGCAGGGGTTTAGGATACATTGTAATTGGCAAAATTATCACTTCCCTTCCATTGAATCATACACTCAGGACATTCCCCTGACTCCAGGCTTTCTCATCTAAAACTACTTTATTGGTTCAATGACTTTCCTTCTCAAATGATTTCTGGCTATGGTATTTTTATTTGGGGGAATGCATCTGGAAAAGCCTGTAGTTTTGCTCAGATAACCTTAGGGGATTCGCTTCACAGTGAATGTGGTGGTGATGCATCTGAGAAAACATACCATTTCTAATTCATTACAGGCAATCTAGGCCAAGGCTCAACCTCAGATTGCTATCAGGTCAGTTCACACAGGAGCCGAGTGAGCCAGAGTAAGCAACACACCCATGTGGTGTGTGTGGCATGTGTGAAGGGGGCAGCCCCCACCCAGTTCTAGCCTATTCTTGCTGTGTGTTAACTTGAGCCTGGTCTCACCAAAGCTTGTGCTTTTAACATCATGTGCATCCATGCTCTTTAAACAGACTTTCAAAAAGAAATAAAAGAATATAATGAACTCCTGCGTACCATCGACCAGCATTAGTATTATCATTTTGGCATTGCTGTCTAATTGCTTCCCCCACTCTTCCCTTCCCCTCCAATAGTTTTCTTTTGGTGATGGGATATTTTAAGACCAATCTCAGATAAATAATTTTCTTTTTAATAGACAGGGTCTTGCTCTGTAATTCAGGGTAGAGTGCAATGGTGTCATCATAGCTCACTGTAACCTCCTGCTTTCAGGCTCACTCAAGTGATCCTCCCGCCTCAGCCTCCTGAGTAGCTGAGACTATAGTTGTGCACCACCAAGCCTGGCTAATTTTCCTAATTTTTTGTAGAGACAGGGTCTCGCTCTTGCTCAGGCTGGTCTCAAATTCCTAGCCTCAAAAGATCTTACCATCTCAACCTTCCAGAATGCTAAGACTACAGGTGTGAGCCACTGTGCCTGACCCAGAGAAATTCTTAATACCAGTTTTCAAAATTAGAAAACTGGCTCAGCGCCAGTAGCACAGTGGTTACAGTGCCAGCCACATACACTGAGGCTGGTGGGTTCAAAACCAGCCTGAGCCAGCTAAACAACAATGACAACTGTAACAACAACAACAAAATAAAAAATAAATCAGAAAACTAACACATACTTAGAGTTTAAAAGTGCAAAGAGAAGAATAACATTAAAGAGAGATTCTTTACTCCATTTCCCTCAATTCCCAATCCCAGGCTCTAGAAGGAACCTCTACTGGTATATACTTTTCTAGGCATTCTCAACACATAAACATTTCCACTTTAAAAAAATCATATCCTAAAAAAAAATCATATCCTGCTCATTTTCTGTCTCCTCCCTCCACTTAATAAACTGTAGGTAGTAGGATTATTCTTTGTGTGTCTCAGATAGTTTTTCTCCCTTGGTTACTTATCACATTCCAACCATTTGGCTTTCATTAAAGGAGAGTCTCCCAGCCTCCTCCTCCTTCAGACCATCAGGAGGCGCTGTCATGTTTGATATTTTCAAACCAATAAGCCAGTTGCTCATTCGTCACTACTGCAAGTGGTGCTTTTTCTTGCAGATACCTTTGTCTTCCTGCCTGTACTAAGTGAGCTCTGGAGAGGGAGGAAGAGGAGGAGGATCGTGAGGGTATGAGGGTTCACTCACCGACGAAGCTGCCCAGCTGTTGAAGTTGTGGCTGTCCCTCTCCGGGGAGACAGAAGATGCATCCACGACAGCAGCAGACAGGTACAAGAGAAAGGCGCTGCCATTAAACCACAGGCCCTGGGAGGAGAGAGGGGCGGTATTTAGGGAGCGACGGAGGATCTGGACTTCCGAAGTGGCCAGAATTGTATCTTGGGTGTGGTAAGGGGCCCAAGTGGACACCTGGAGGAGGGTGGGCCGCAAGGCTGTGGGGATGCAGCGGTCAGGGCCTTGGGGCATGGTAAGTGCAAGAGAGGTTTCACATCAGCTTATGTCCCAGACGCTGCCTCTCACTCCTGCAAGACACCCATTTCTCTTCTTCTACTTGCTCTCCCACCCTGAGACAGGGTCTCTCTCTGTCTCCTAAGCTAGAGTGTAGTGGCGTCATCATAGATCACTGCACGCTCAAACTCCTGGGCTCGACCTGCTGTCTGAGCCCTCCTGAGTAGCTGGGACTACCAGCAGGCAGGGCAGGCATCACCACGCATGGTTAAGTTTTCTATTTCTTGCGCAGCCTAGTTTCAGACTTCTGGCTTCAAGCAATCCTCCCTCCTTGGCCTCACAAAGTACTAGGACTATAGGTGTGAGCCATTACTGGCCTTCCATTTGCTCTTTCTTGATTTGGTCTTCAGCATGTATCTGGGTGGAAAGTGGGGAGAAAGCCTCCCCCCAAACAGATCCAGCTCCAAGCAGGGAGGAACATTTAACTTAGCTGCAAGTTCTTACAAATGAAAAGAAGATTACAGATACTAGTCTAGCCCTTTGGGAATTAAGCTCACCCTTGGCTTCACCTTATTTTCCCCCTATTCTTAGAGAAGAGAGATATATAAATCCAAGTAGGTATTTGGTTTCCAGTTATATTGAAACTCCAGGAAACCATCCTCTGACATGTGGAAGCTTGGTCCTGTCTGAACTCAGGAGGGAGAAGGGTGAGATGAAACCCAGGTGGAAAGCAATACAGGTAGGAAGAGGGCTGTCCAGGAATAGTCCTCCTGTGGTCTTACACTTTTCCCTCTGATAATTTAGAGAGACAGAGGAATGGGATGGGGGTAGGAGAGGAAGCAATGGTTTACTTCTCTGAGAAAAAAGGGTATGCAGAATTTTCTAGATGGAGGCCTCAGCATTCTAAGGTGGGCTGTGTGTCTGTTACTACCCTTGGGCCACATCTGCACTGGGTTAGTGCTTAGTTTTTAAGACACAGTCTTCATCAAGGTCAGACCCAAGGTCGAGGCTGCCTGTGCCATGCATGTGTCATTGGAAGAGTGTCCCCAAAGCATCCCTGGCTTCCCTGAATGACTCCTGGTGATTGTTGGTTATGTTTTTTGGTCTAGAAACACATTTGTGTATTAAAGCAAAAACAAAACAAAACCCCCAAACCTTATCATTTTCTTTTCACATCACCAGTAGAATATAAAGTTAAGCACATTGACTATCTGCCAAGTAGAGACTCTGTCTTTTTAAAAATGTAGAAATAGCTAAATGTTGTTACCTGAGTAGCAGAAGACTTTAGTTTCCATCTTGTACCCTTTTATATTGGGACTTCAACTTATTTTCCTTAATAAACCATACAAGTATTACAGCGGGAACCTGGGGCTCTGGTTGATCTCAGAGAATGTCTGATTTGCCCCTGGGCTATTTTATGAAAGAAAACTAAGTTTTGAACCCCTGCTATTTTGAATCTATTATAGGGATCATGCCTATCATCAAACTGATTATACTCTTAATGTACAAATTGCGGAAACTATACAAGTCTCACCCATTTCAGAGGAGCCAATATTTTTAGAGACCTGTGGAAACTGCAAAGTACTCTGTTTATCTAGTTACTTTTGTTATTCCTTCCTAATGACTGTATCACCTAGAGGTCAGTTGGGGGCAGTCATTTAGAACTTGATCCTGCCCTCAGCATAAGGCCCTCTGATTGGCTGGTTAGTAGATTCTAGTCATGGCATGGCCACAACACTGATAGCAGGGACCTATTTCTGTAAGTTCAGGTAGCTTGGCTGGAGACAGAGCCAACAGGAAGGTGCCCATTTTATGTCTTTCAGCCCTTGCTAAGAAGTTCTATGCTCAATTTTGTCACCACCCTTTGTGGAAAGGTCTCTTGGAAGGTAACAAATAAGACTTTCAGAGTTGCTATGCTGAAAAAACTGCCAAGACACAACATATGGGCTGGCACTTGCCGCTCAAGGTAGCACAATGAAAACAGCCACGTCTAAGGGCAAGAGAACTTGAAAATTGGAGCTGGGAGCCAGGCAGACTCCAGGGTTGATAATGGTAGCTGGCATTAGGGGATTTGCAGCCCATTCCTGTCTATCAAACATCCTCTCAGTGCCTCAGTTTCTTCATCTGCGAAATGGAAATAATCCATTCCATCTTTGTGGTGTTACCGTGAAGATTACATGAAATGATGTAAAAGATACAGGGCCCAGTATGACATCTGGCATACAGTAGGTACAGAAGAAATGGCAGTTGCTACTCTTGCTAAATGGCAAATACCCGCTGCCCTGTGGAGTGAACAGGGTGTTCAGTGAGATCAACAGGGATAAGTTACATGGATGAGTCCTCAGGAAAGGCAATTGTGTAGGGTGCTTAGTGGTAAGAAGAGGGATAATTTCACTGTTTTGAACTTTTAGCTCAAATTTGATTTGTCATAAAACACATCCAAGCCTCTCTGGGTAAATGACATTATAGCAGTTGGAATCCAGGAGCTTAGAGGTGCTAGCAAGAAGGAGCTGTGGGTCCTGCTGAGCATTAAAAATGGATACAGGTTACTTTGTACCTCCCGAGTCACATTAAGGTAATGGCCTATTGTTAAGATTCCAATGCAAAGTTCATGCCCTATCAACTGGGAAGCTACATGCAAGATTATGAAACTGGTTTTTTGCAGTGTCCCGTGGGTGGTTTCCCATCCAAGTGTCCAGGTCTTCCAGTCCTCTCTCTATAATCTTGGTTCTCTGAATGCTCAAGAGGAAATTTAAAGGTATTTGGCAACAAAAGCTGACTAAATTGACATGGAGATGATGTGGTCTTTATTATTCTTCTTAGCAGGAAATTTTATGTGTCCTTAGCAGAAATATTGATGTGTCTTATTACAGTGCTGCTCTAGACTCAGAGATACCCATTACAGTTGTATATGCACCAAACTACCTTATTACCTTTCTAAAATTTGAGAAAAATTGAGAAAATTTGTCCAAAAGTTCCAATCAAGGATTACAGACCTCTTTTCTTTTTTTTTTAGAGACAGAGTCTCACTGTGTCACCCTCAGTAGAGTGCTGTAGCATCACAGCTCACAGCAACCTCCGGCTCCTGGGCTTAGGCAATTCTCTTGCCTTAGCCTCCGGAGTAGCTGGGACTACAGGCGCCCACCACAATGCCCAGCTATTTTTTTTGTTGCAGTTTGGCCGGGGCTGGGTTTGAACCTGCCACCCTTGGTATATGGGGCTGGAACCCTACTCACTGGGCTACAGGCACTGCCCCGCCTACAACTATTTCTAAACTAATGCTTCTTACAAAGAATTATCTAGAAAGCTCATCATGAAAGATTCTCAAGCCTGCTACAGAGTTTCTGATTCAATCTGTCTGGAGAGGGTCCTGACATTCTGCACTTCTTGCAAGCTCCTGGGGACGCTGCTGGTCCAGGGACTACACTTTGAGTAGCAAGATCCGAGTAACCCCACTCCAGCGCCAAGAAACTGCCTCAGCACAGTCCTGGCCTGACTCCCACCACAGTCCTAATGATTGTTGGGGCACGGGCCGGCATCAGAACCTCCAGCCTGTTCTGTGAGAGATTCTGCTTGGGGAATAGGGAAGTTTAGTCAGATCCCTTAGATGTTAACAAATGGAAACTTTTTCAAGTCCTCACTCTGGAGATTCAGTAAACACTGTTTACTCACAAATGCTTTGAGACGTTTTCAGAGGTATTTTTTAGTTGGAATAGGAAATAAAAACCCCAACCCAAAGTAAACATATTTAACCTAAGCTTCTGCCAGCAGCAAATGATATTTGAAAGTATGGCTATAAACATTTTAAAATTGGGAAAGTTCACACAAAAGCCCAGATTTCTGGATTC
Source organism: Galagoides demidoff (assembly GCA_963574575.1). Classification (NCBI taxonomy): domain Eukaryota; kingdom Metazoa; phylum Chordata; class Mammalia; order Primates; family Galagidae; genus Galagoides; species Galagoides demidoff. Next base: position 10,730 of record CAUYQV010155468.1, on the reverse strand, counting down.
TTTTAGGAAAACAAAAGATGTACCACCCTGGAGCACAGTTCCAGCTTATCTGTTTATGAAGCGAAGAATATTCTCAAGTTGTTTAAGATGCTAAGAAAGTGTGTCTGTGCCAAGAATTCAACAGGGAGCTGAGTTTACTCCCTTGCCTGACCCAATCTGGTTCCTCACACATAAGTGTGCAACTCCTGACCTGGAGGCTGACAGCCTTGCTTAAGGAGGTAAATGGATAGACCATTCTGAAGGGGCTAAAAGTCCCAAATTTCTGACTTCTGGTTGGAGTTCTTATCTATTGTTCAGGCAGAGGAGGCTCACAACAGGAGGATTTCAGGAAAGAGGCAGGACCCCTATAGTGAGGGTGACTCTGTGCAAAGTCACAAGACCCCAAACGTCAGTCTCCTTATCTATAAAATGGAGATATACCTTATTATGACAAATTATCATAGTGCAAATCAAGGCATTTTAAAAACTAGGGAATGGGGCGGTGTCTGTGGCTCAGTGAGTAGGGCACTGGCCCCATATACCTGAGGTGGCGAGTTCAAACCCAGCACCAGCCAAACTGCAACAACAACAACAACAACAAAATAGCCAGGCGTTGTGGTGGGCGCCTGTAGTTCCAGCTACTCAGGAGGCTAAGGCAAGAGAATCGCCTAAGCCCAAGAGCTGGAGGTTGCTGTGAGTGGTGATGCTACAGCACTCTACCAAGGGCGACAAAATTAAACTCTGAGTGTCAGAATGGGACATTGTTCTTTATCATTCTTTTTTATTTAAGTACATTAAAGACAACAGTTAAACAAATTTTAATGTAATAAATCAATGAAGGAGTTTTGGGCTTAAGAAGATAATGACTGTATGTCATCTAGATAAGAGAGCAGCAAACTATGGCCTGGGGCCAAATCTGGCACATCACCAGAAACAGTTTTACTAAGCACAGTCATGCTGCTCATTGATTTACAAATTGCCTGTGGCTGCTCTTGTACTTCAAGCAGTTATGAAGCTGTGACACGGAGGGTATAGCCCACATGAACTATGACACTAACTGGTCCTTCAGGGAGAAGAGTCTGCCAACCTTTGATCTAGACAACATAATTAGAAACTGAGACTCAGGCAAAAGAGGAATAAAGGTACTGTTCACTCTTGCATCCCAGCAATTTCCTGCCGTATTACACTCTCCAAGATCTTCTTCATCCAAGTTCACAGTCACTTTCTTTAAGACCTACCTCCTTCCTCTAGGACTCACCTCTCTCTAAAATAGCATTCCTCAAGTTCCCCCAATTCACTTTGATCATTCCCTGACCCTGCATTCCCACAGAGGCTATTACTGCAAGGGGTTAACTTTTTAGCTAATGTGGGTTTTTGAATGCAATACCCAAATGAGTCTTTCATTCCTGACGTCCACCTAGGGGAGCAGAACACTGATTCCAACAGACTGCTTCTGCTGCCCTAGACAGCTACGCGCACCTTGTTAGGAATTACTTTTCAAACCTTCAACACTTCCTTGAAAACCTTAATGAAAGAATCCTCACTTTTAGATTTATAGAAACAGTCAGGAGTCAGTCAATCTGCTCTGGGAAAGAAGATGAGACTTGTTTTCTTGTGGGCTTAACTCAGCTCTGCAGGCAAGTTTGAAATAACAAAGCCAGGTGCATTTTGAGCAAAGACAGTATTGTTTGAAAGCCTGCCAAGTTAATGTCTGTCTACAACCCACAAATAGACTATATTTCAAATTTGGTTCATGAATCAGTTATTTGGAACTGGATATTTCTAATCGAACATATTGGTTGCAAACAAACAAACAAACAAATTGTATCACCTTAGAGCTCTGTTTTCTACATAAACACATGCGGTGTTACTTGGATTTTTTAATAAAGTCAGACAGCCTCTTTCCTAGTACGATTGCCAGTGCTCAAAGGCAAGGGGAACCTCATCTCCTGCCTCTGTGAATCCACTTGCGGTGTGTGTGTTCGATCTTCAGGATGAAGTGAAGTGTCACTTCCTCTCAGAAGAGTTCCCAGTTGAGGTGGCAGCTCTCACACCCCTGCATACACGCCCCTACTGCAGCACCCGGCACACATTTTCTCACTTACTTCCTCCAGACTCCTGTTGGTTTTTCCTGCATCCAGTACAGTGCCTGGAGCCAGAACAAGAAGCCAGTCTCTCCTGACTACTCTTGCTTCCAGGGTGAGGACACCTGTGTGCTCTAATAGCAGTTCAGTTTGCATTCTGCATCTTTGTGGACTGAACGTTCTAACATTACAGAGCTGTGGTGCAGAAAGGGCCCCAGGAGAGGCCGAAGGAAGATGTGCAAGCTGGTGCCCCGACACACCCACTGCCAGGTGGCATTATTTACAGGGAAATAATAAAAGAAGTCTACGTAAGAGAACCCAGCTTTCCCAATTCAGTCTTCTGGGAACTAGTTTGCCAATATGCCCAGTCTCACACTCAGGCTTAAAACACTTGAGAGATAATTAGATAATGTTAAGATCTGCTGTGCTGGGTTGTCCAGGGTGTGGCCCAACCTCTGTGGGCAGAGAATTGACTACAGGAGCAGTAACGCCCTCTTACCCTGTGGGCACTGGACAAGAACACCGCCTGTGGCTTCCTTTTTTTTTTTTTTGAAACAGAGTCTCACTTGGTCACTCTGGGTAGAGTGCTATGGCATCTTAGTTCACAGCAACCTCAAACTCTTGGGTTCAAGTGATTCTCTTGCCTCAGCCTCCCAGGTAGCTGGGACTACGGGCGCCTGCCACAGCACCCAGCTAGTATTTATTTATTTATTTTGCAGCTGTTTGGCCAGGGCTGGGTTTGAACCCACCACCTCTAGTATATGGGGCTGGCACCTTACTCCCTGAGCCACAGGTGCTGCCCCAGCTATTATTTACAGATGGGATCTCACTCTTGCTCAGGTTGGTCTCAAACTCATGAGCTCAGGCAATTCACCCTCCTCGGCCTCCCAAGTGCTGGGATTACAGGCGTGAGCCACCGTGCCTGGCATGCCTGTGGCTTCCTTACCACTGTTGTCCAGGGCACCTGAGGAATCCTGGTGTAGGTCATCGTTATGTAGACAATGAGAAAGAAGACGGTAAGAACCCAGTAAAATACAGCCACAAACATGACCCAGCCAAACGCAGGCACCCGGAAGTACTCAGTTCCAGCAATAAGTGTCCATACCAGCAGTCCCAGAACCTGCAAAACAGGAGAAACAGAAAAGGAAAAGAAAATGGAGGCCAAAGTAGAAAATAGAAAGGAGGCAGGGACAAAGAAAAAAATAATTATAGTGTGTTAATACATGCATATACCACACAACACAACTTAAAAATATAATAGGATTTGTTTACTCATGTGCCTACACACACCATCAGGGTAACCATGGCAAAACAGGCAGGGACCCCAGCAAATAAGAAAACCTACGTCTTATTTTTTTTGCGGGGGGGGGGGGGGAACTCTTAAAATTCAGGTCCAGCCAATTGTACATCGGTTTTGCCCAAGTCTTCCCTTTTTTTATCCAGGAGAACACAGAAACTCAAGCCTGTATGTGATAATTTTTATTTTTAAATATCAGCACTAATTAAGAGTTTTAAAACACTGCATGAAGGGAAACAATGCCTGAGGTGGGAATTTGCTCACAAGTTGATACCTGTCAAAGAAATAAGACTGCCAGGTGTACTCAGAGGTGGGCCCTGGGACTGGTCGCTTGAGGGATGACCCTCTGGCCATTCTCAACCTGCCAACTGCTGCTCACCTTGTAGGTGAGAGCTCTTTCGGAAGGGAAAATGAGCAATGGCCACGGTTCAGACATAGACACACAGTATTTTATACAAACTGTGCATTTAGGCTGGTCTAAAGGTAGTGAGCTATCTCACTTGATTGTTCACAGTCAGTTACAGATTAAACTCCTTGTTCGACCCTTTTCCCCCCTGCACTTGACTGGTCTTAAAAGAAATGTGCATTTATTCCAGCAATAGTCATCCAGCTCTACACACTGCAATACCAAGCCCAAAGCCAAGTTAATGTCACTCAGTTGTCTAGAGGAGGACTTCATCAAGGAAAAAGAAACTGATCTAAACTGTAGGCGTCTTGAGTCCTGGAGAAAGGAAGGTAGGAGCATGGCAAGCACTAACATTCTAGTGCCTTCCAGGGACCAGGAGGAAGGAGGAATCTGAACCACATCCTCAGGAGTGCGGAGTGGGCTCTGTCTGCAAGTCCCAGCTTGCTGTGTCCCTCAGGACAAGGTTCCATTTCTGTTTTAGCTTTCTTTGTGACATATGAACCCAAATACTACAGAAATTCTAATCCAAGGCTAGGAAGATAAATTTCACTCATTTGTTCAACACGTGAACTCTTCCAATAAACCTGGCTTCCTGCTATCAGGCCCTGAGGATGGAGTAGGACACAAATTGAACAGATCCTGCTTGTTGACAACTAAAGTCTAGTGGGGGTAAATATCAGATCTATTACAAAGGTGACAAATGCCATGAAGGAAAGTAAAGGGTATGACAAGGGTCTATGATGGGTGACATAATATAATTAGCAGGTATAGGAAATGTCAGACAAGGTCGTGCTGATGAGTAACCTGAAGACTGAATAAGACCTAGTGAGACAGAGGTGGGAAAGCAACTCTGTAGGTGAAGAGCACAGCATAGGCAAAGGTCTGGAGGTGGGAAGGCCTTTGTGCTTTCTAGAACCTGCAAGAAAATGCAGTAAGTTAGGGCACTGGTGTTGGAGAGGGTTAGATGATGTGGGCCCAGGAATCTTAAGGATTTTGTGCTTTATTCTAAGGATGGTGGGAGGGTTTCAAACAAGAGAGTGACAAGATCAGGTTAAGTTTTCATGAGAGCACATCTAACTGCACATGGAGAACCAACATGTGGAGAGGTGAATGGTGGGAGTGAGGAGGAAAGTTCAGAGACTGTTGCAATAATCCAAGTGGTAGACAATGATGTCTTCAAGACCAATATGGTGGCAGTGATATTGAGAAGTGAGTGGATTCAAGACAAATTTCAGGTGTAGGTAAGACTTTAATAGATAAGATAAGGGGAGGACAGAGGAAAGGTAAAGACCTCTGGAATAACCTCTGGTCTATGGAAAGATTTACCAAGTGGATTAGGGTTTCATTTGGTCAGCTGGAACAATGAAAGAGGATCAGGTTAATAGGTTATTGCTCATGAGCTCAGTTTTTGATCTAGCCAGTCTGAGGTGGCCGAGACCTCTAGACAGGGATGAGAAGTTGCGGACCTGAAGGGAGAAGACTTCAGGCCCTTCTTTAAGAAGGAAGACAGAGATTGTGTCTTTTGTTACACCTTGGATGGATTCAGAGAACACTCTCCTAAGTAAATCATCACAAGAATGGACAAACAAGCATCACATGTATTCAATACTGATTTTAAACTTAGAAATTAACCATGTGTTCACATGAGAGAAAAAGTCAATTAAATTCAAAAAAGGGAGGAATTCTGGGAAGATGGCTGACTGGTAGCAACCCTCAGCAGAGGCTCCTGAGCAGAGGAAGAAAAACTGGACGGAATTGGACTCTATGAAGTCAAAAGTGGGGAGCTGAGCCAAGAAAGAAGTTTGGTAAGCTGTTACTCCAAGGAAGAGCATTCAAGAAAACAAATTTCAGGTACAAAGCCTATCAACTAGAGGACAGGAGACCCCCCGCCCCCAAGCAAGAGGCCTGCTGCAGGCTATCTGCAAATGAGCAGGGAACAAAAGACCTCTCATTTTACCTTGTTGGAGAGAGCCACTAAACTCTAGGTCTCTTTCTCCAAGGAGGTCCTACTTATGAACCTAGACACCACCCTGCCAGGCATAAAATTGAACAGATATTTTCCCCTACAAGTCCAAACTCCTAGTCCACCCTTCTCCCTCTCATGGCAGTCCGAAGTTCTGCCCCCTGAAGTGCATAAAGTGTTTGGTCTTGTCCTGAGAGATTTGGGCATAGTGTGGACTGCCAACCATCGGGACAGTATCTGTGACTACCAGGGAAGAAAGAGGGTGTGGGAAGAAAGGGGCATTCAGCGGGAAGAAGAGCAATCCCCTGGTTATGACTATGCCTAGCCAGTGGTGGTATTGATCCTTGGTTTGGGCCGTGTCTGGTGGGACGGGGTACAGAACCCCCACCTCTGACAGCACCCACAGTGAGAGAGTGGCTGCCCCATGTGGACTGAGTTTGGCAGACAGGACTGGTCCTGCTGGGCCTATGAACAGAGGCTTGCTAGGTGTGGACTGAGACCTGAGAGCAAGAATGTGGTCCCCTGATTCCAAAAGAGCCCTCAAGCAATGGCTTGCTGGGTGTGAACCAAGATCTGAGGGCTAGGGCCTGATCCTCTGTCTCTGGCAGGGCTGGTGAGCAGAGGCTTACTGGGTGAGGACTGAGACCTGCAGGTGGGGTATGGTGCCCTGACTCTCACAGAGCCTGTAAACAGAGGCTAGCCAGGCAGTGGACTGAGACTGACAGGCAGGGGGATGGTCCCCTGACTCCAACTGGCCTGGCAAGCAGAGGCTGGGTGAGAACTGAGACTGGTGAGTGAAGGCATGGCCCCTGGCTCCAACTGGGCCTATGAGCAGAGAAGTGGACAACAGTGTGGACTGAGTCTGGTGGGTGGGAATGTGGGTCCCTGGCTCCAATTGTGCTATTGGAGACCCTTGAACCCCTCTCTCTTGAGCAGGGTTTGCACTGCCTGAGACAATTTAATTGGAACCTATGTCTGGGGCTGATCACTCAGGGACATTCTGAGGTTGACCTTCAAAGTTTTGTACCAGAAAAGAACTAAAGGGTGAGGGCTGGGCGCTGCAGCTGTTTGTATCTCTTCACAGTCGAGATTTAAACCTAATACAGTGGTTTCTTAGGATGGGGTAGAGGTTGGCTGATATCAAAACAGAGCTCGCTTGCACTATCTCACCAAGTAGGTCCTCAGAGTCTCCAGCCAAAACTCTGAAAGGGACTTCGTAAGGTTATAGGAAATAAGCCGTAATTACAAAGCCTAGTGCTTTGGTAAGGGACTATCTCTACTACCTGGGAACCCCAATTCAATCTCACCCTACTAGTTCTAATAACCAAATGGTGGAAAATAAACATGGTGTGGACCCAACAGAAGAACTCTGGCAACATGAATAACCAGAGTAGATCCACCCCCCACCCCAAGAAATGACAAAGGAGATACAACTGAAAATGCCATGCATAGACAAATGGAAGCAACGTCAGAAGTCGAATTCAGAATATGGATCACAAATAAGAGAAATAGAATGAAAGAAAAGAAAGAAATTGAATTCCAAAGAGTTCTAAAGTTGTCTCAAGAAATTAATGAATTCAAAGCCCAAGTCATCAGAGATATGGACATAATAAGAAAAGAGATAGCAGAGCTCAAGAAAACGAAAATTAGTTGAGGAACTTCAAAATACAGTAGGATTCCTCAGTAATAGAGTTGACCAGGCAGAAGAAAGGATCTTTGAAACTGAAGACAAAGCTTTTGAACATTCTCAAATACTCAAAGAGGCAGACAAATGGAGAGCAAAAACTGATCATTCCCTGAGAGAGTTGTGGGATCACTCCAAAAAATCAAATATTCATCTTATAAGAATTCCTGAAGGAGAAGAGGATGGTTCTAAAGGTACAGATGCTCTACTCCAAGAAATTTTGGAGGAGAATTTCCCAAGCATTGCAAGAGATACAGAACTTCAGATAGCAGACAATTTTAGAACCCTAGCAAGGGTTCAAGACTCAATCCAAATAAAGTATCTCCTAGACACATTGTGATTAACTTTGCCTAAGTTAAGACAAAGGAGAAAATTCTGCAAGCAGCCAGATGCAAAGAAAAGCATCATCTACAAAGGGAGAAGTATCAGAATGACTGCAGATCTCTCAGCCGTTGTTTCAAGCCAAAGAAGATGGTCCTCAACCTTCAGTCTCCTAAAACAAAACAACTTCCAGCCCAGGATCCTGTATCCAGCTAAACTGAGTTTCCTCTGTGATGGAGAAATCAAATACTTTAATGACATACAAACGTTGAAGAAATTTGTCATAACTAAACCAGCTCTCCAGGATATTCTCAGACCCATCCTCCACAACAACCAGCACAATGCTCTACCTCCAAAGTAAACTCACCCAGAAAATTTTGAACAAAACCCAACTTCCACAGTGGTGAAAGGATTAAAAATGTCCATTGGACATCTGAATATCATGACACCCAACACAAAACCAGGCTTATCAATTCTCTCAATTAATGTGAATGGTTTAAATTGTCCTCTAAAGAGGCACAGGCTGGCTGACTGGATACATAAACTCAGATAGGATATCTGTTGTATACAAGAATCTTACCTTACCTTAAAGGATAAAAATAAACTCAGGGTGAAGGAATGGACTTGTATAATACAAACAAATGGAAATAAGGAAAAAGCAGGGGTTGCAATTTTACTAGCAGATACAATTGGCTTTAAACCAACAAAGATAAAGAAAGATAAGGAAGGTCACTACATATTTATTGAGGAAAACACCCAACATGAAGAGATTTTGATAATTAACATTTATGTACCCTACCAGAATGCTCCTCAATTCATAATGCAGACCCTAATAGATGAACAACTGAACAACTTGATATCTTCCTGCTCTATAGTAGTTGGAGATTTTAACATCCCTTTGACAGTTTTGGATAGATCCTCTAAGAAGAAACTAAACAAAGAAATATTAGACTTAAACCTGACCCTATAACAAATGGACTTTACAGACGTCTACAGAACATTTCACCCTAATAAAACTGAATGTACATTCTTCTCATAAGCCCATGGGTCATCCTCCAAAATAGATCATATCCTAGGACATAAGTCTAACCTATGCAAATTTAAAAGTATAGAAATGATTCCTCTTGGACCACCATGGAAGAAAAGTTGAACTCAACAGCAACAGGAATCCTCATACTCAAACAAATAATCTTAGGCTGAACGATAGCTGGGTCAAAGATGAGATTAAGAAGGAAATCACTAAAGTTTTGGAACAAAATGATAATGAAGACATAAATTATCAAAACCTGTGGGATACTGCAAAGGCAGTCCTAAGAGGGAAATTTATAGCATTGGAAGCCTTCATTAAAAAAACAGAAAGAGGCCAAACAACAATGATGAGGGCAATTGAAAATTAGCCGGGCATTGTGGTAGGTGCCTGTAGTCCCAGTTGCTTGGGGGGCAAAGGCAGGAGAATCATTTGAGCCCAGGAGTTGGAGGTTGCTGTGAGCTGTGATGCCAAAGCACTCTACCCAGGACAACAACTTAATGGATCATCTCAAGCAACTAAAAAAGGAAGAAGATTCCAACCCCAAACCCAGCAGAAGAAAAGAAATAACCCAAATTAGGGCAGAATTAAATGAAATTGAAAACAAAAGAATCATTCAGAAGATGAACTAACAAAAATGTTGGTTTTTTGAAAAGATTCACAAAATTGATAAAACTTTGGCCAACCTAATGAGAAATAGAAAAGTAAAATCTTTAATATCATCTATCAGAAATGATAAAGGAGAAATAACAACAGACACTTCAGAAATTCAAAAAATCCTCAATGATTACTACAAAAATTTCTATGCCCAGAAATATGAAAATCTGAAGGAAATAGACCAATACCTGGAAGCATGCCACCTTCCTAGACTCAACCAGAAAGAATTAAAAATCTCGAATAGACCTTTATCAATCACTGAAATAGCAACAACAATACAAAATCTCCCCAAAAAGAAAAGTTCGGGACCAGAGGGTTTCACATCCGAATTCTATTGGACCTTTCAAGAGGTATCAGTACCTATATTATACAACGTTTTCCAAAGCATAGAAAAAGAAGGAATACTTCCCAATACATTCTATGAAGCAAATATCACCCTGATCCCCAAACCAGGAAAGGATCCAACACAGAAAGAAAATTATAGACCAATATCATTAATGAATATTGATGCAAAAATATTCAATAAGATCTTAGAAAATAGAATTCAACAACACATCAAAAAAATTATACACCATGATCAAATTGGTTTTATTCCAGGGTTACAGGGTTGGTTCAACATATGCAAATCTATAAGTATCATACATCACATCAATAAATAAAAAACAAAGACCATATGAGTCTCTCAATTGACTCTGAAAAAGCCTTTAACAATATCCAGCATCCTTTCATGATCAGAACACTTAAGAAAATAGGCATTGAAGGGACATTTCTTAAGCTGATAGAGGCCATCAACAGCAAACCCATAGCCAATATATTATTGAATGGTGTAAAATTGAAAACATTTCCACTCAGATCAGGAACAAGGCAAGGATGCCCACTGTCTCCACTGCTATTCAACATGGTAATGGAAGTCTTAGCCATCACAATCAGGCAAGAGAAGGTAATCAAAGATATCCAAATAGGGTAAGAGGAGATCAAACTCTCACTCTTCACTGATGATATGATCCTATATCTGGAAAATCCCAGGGACTCAACTTCAAAACTCTTAGAATGATCAAGGGATACAGCATCATCTCAGGATACAAAATCAATACTTATAAGTCAGTAGCTTTTATATATGCCAACAATAGTGAAGCTGAATAAACAATCAAGGACTCTATTCCTTTTACAATAGTGCCAAAGAAGATGAAATATCTGGGAATTTACCTAACAAAGGACGTGAAAGATCTCTATAAGGAGAACCATGAAACTCTGAGAAAAGAAATAGCTGAAGATGTTAACAAATGGAAAAACATACTATGCTCATGGCTGG